>JAFBJT010000710.1:0-32066 GCA_016785325.1 Chascanopsetta lugubris
CCATTCCTACTACTACTACCACCAGCACTGAGGGACCAGATCCAACAACAGTATATTCAGAAGCCACAACCACAAGTCCAGACACAACCACAAGTCCAGACCCAACCACAAGTCTAGACCCAACCACAAGCCCAGCCACTTCAATGTCAAGTGCTGAATGTAAGTATTCTGGCCAGATCAGTTCTGTAAATATCTAGATTAGTTGCTTGTTAAACATGTTGCTGTTTGGTTTCCAGTGTGTGGCATCACTCCCCTGAACACCAAGATAGTTGGAGGTGAAGATGCTCCACCTGGAAGTTGGCCTTGGCAGGTTAGTCTGCAGAAATTTGGCAGCCATTTCTGTGGTGGTTCCCTCATCAACAAAGAGTGGGTGATGTCTGCTGCTCATTGCTTCTCAAGGTGAGTTAATAGCACGTCAGATATTGCATTTTCGTTGATTTCAGTCCAACGTCCATCAGTGGTTTTGTTCTTAAAATGAATCATACCTCTGATATTTCAGCACAAGCACATCTAGATTGAAGGTTTCTCTGGGCCGTCAGAACCTACAAGGCACAAACCCAAATGAAGTTTCCAGAAGTGTTGCCGAAATCATCTTACATCCAAACTATGACAGCAGCACCAGCGACAATGACATTGCTCTGCTCAGACTCTCGTCGCCAGTCCAATTCACAGACTACATCAGGCCCGTGTGTCTGGCAGCCAGTGACAGCGTGTTCAACAATGGTACAGATAGCTGGGTCACTGGCTGGGGTGCCGTCCAGGAGGGAGGTGAGTCTGCATGATCCTGAGAAAGAGTTTTGTCCATTTGTTGTCTTTACTGTTATTGGGTTCATAACTTGTGTCTTTTCTTGTTGGACTGTCAGTGCCGTTACCGTTCCCTGCAACCCTACAAGAAGTGGAGGTTCCAGTCTTGGGGAACAGACAGGGTAACTGTCTTCTGGCCGGAGGCAAAGACTCATGTCAGGTAAGCTGCTTCTTTTTAGATGTCTCTTGTTTGGCAGTGTGTTGAGGACATTGACCCTTAGTGTGGTCTTTCCATGCCTTCAGGGTGACTCTGAAGGTCCAATGGTGAGCAAACAAGGACCCGTTTGGATCCAGTCTGGAGTGGTTAGTTTTGGTTTTGGTTGTGCTCGACCCAACCTGCCGGGAGTCTACTCCAGGGTGTCGCGTTACCAGTCCTGGATCAACTCCTTCATCACATCTGATAAGCCAGGCTTTGTCAGTTTCTCCTCCAGTTGGCTAGATGCTGACAGCAGCTACACCTGTGCTGGCCTCCCTCCTCCTGTCATTGCAACGACCATTCCTACTACTACTACCACCAGCACTGAGGGACCAGATCCAACAACAATATATTTAGAAGCCACAACCACAAGTCCAGACACAACCACAAGTCCAGACTCTTCCATGTCAAGTGCTGAATGTAAGTATTTTGACCAGCTCACTTCTCTAAACATGATTTTCCATTGCTTGTTATAATGACAATCTTTGGTTCGCAGTGTGTGGCATCACTCCCCTGAACACCAAGATAGTCGGAGGTGAAGATGCTCCACCTGGAAGTTGGCCTTGGCAGGTTAGTCTGCAGTGGTCTGGCAACCATGTCTGTGGTGGTTCCCTATATCTAGATTAGTTGCTGTTTGGTTTCCAGTGTGTGGCATCACTCCCCTGAACACCAAGATAGTTGGAGGTGAAGATGCTCCACCTGGAAGTTGGCCTTGGCAGGTTAGTCTGCAGAAATTTGGCAGCCATTTCTGTGGTGGTTCCCTCATCAACAAAGAGTGGGTGATGTCTGCTGCTCATTGCTTCTCTAGGTGAGTTAATAGCACGTCAGATATTGCATTTTCGTTGATTTCAGTCCATCAGTGGTTTTGTTCTTAAAAATGAATCATATCTCTGATATTTCAGCACAAGCACATCTAGATTGAAGGTTTCTCTGGGCCGTCAGAACCTACAAGGCACAAACCCAAATGAAGTTTCCAGAAGAGTTGCCAGAATCATCTTACATCCAAAGTACGACAGCAGCACCAGCGACAATGACATTGCTCTGCTCAGACTCTCGTCACCAGTCAAATTCACAGACTACATCAGACCCGTGTGTCTGGCAGCCAGTGACAGTGTGTTCAACAATGGTACAGATAGCTGGGTCACTGGCTGGGGTGCCGTCCAGGAGGGAGGTGAGTCTGCAAGTTAACGACAAAGAATGTTGTCTGAATGTTGCCTTACCTCTTGTTGGGTTCATGACTTGTGTTTCCTCTTGTTGGACTTTCAGTGCCGTTACCGTTCCCTGCAAACTTACAGGAAGTGGAGGTTCCAGTCTTGGGGAACAGACAGTGTAACTGTCTTAATGGTGTTGGTACTATCACAGACAACATGATCTGTGCTGGTGTTCTGGCCGGAGGCAAAGACTCATGTCAGGTAAGCTGCTTCTTCTCAATCTAATCTTATATGCAAGTGATTGCCGGACTTTGACCATTATTCCTTTGCTTTCCTCATCCTCAGGGTGACTCTGGGGGTCCAATGATGAGCAAACAAGGACCCGTTTGGATCCAGTCTGGCGTGGTTAGCTTTGGTTTTGGTTGTGCTCGACCCAACCTGCCCGGAGTCTACTCCAGGGTGTCGCGTTACCAATCCTGGATCAACTCCTTCATCAGATCTGATAAGCCAGGCTTTGTACGTTTCACCTCCACTGGGCTGGATGCTGACAGCAGCTACACCTGTCCTGGGGTCCCTCCTCCTGTCGTTACTACACCTGCCACCACAGTGTCCATAACAAGGCCACCCATTATCAACCCAGCACGTTAGTCCAGCTTCATGAATTTACTTGCCTGTTTATTTTTTGTTCATTCGTTCATTTGAACATCTTGTGATTGTCTTTTGAAGGACCAGTCTGTGGTAAAGCACCTTCGAACGGCCGTGCTTTGGGTGACAGCAGTGTTGCTTCCGGAGGGGTTTGGCCCTGGATGGTGAGTCTCCACAAAAACGGTGTGTACACCTGCGGAGGAACTCTCATCGCTGATGTCTTTGTCCTCACATCCAGTCAGTGCTTCTCCGGGTAAGGCTACAACAACAACACTTCTTGTTATAATTAACACCTTTCTGAAATATGGGGGATTTTTCTCTGGATGACAGTTTTTCTTCTTGCAGCGCTGATCCAGATCCTCTCCAGTGGAGAGTGTTCCTGGGCCTGCAACTTGTGGCCAGTACTGAAGAGTTTGACATGTCCGTGGGTGTTGCCAGGATTATTCTGAGCAAACTCCCTGGCTCCAACATTGCGCTGCTGCGGTTGGAGAAGCCCATCAGCTTCAAAGACAATATCCAGCCTGTGTGTTTGGACAACAGCAATGAGAAATCCTTCCCCATTGGTACTCGCTGTTGGGTGGCAGGCTGGGAGAAGGGGACTAAGAGTGGAGGTAAGGGTTCTTCAAGCTGTATTTTCGGAGACTTTAACATCCATCCTACGTTTCCGAATGACACTCTGTCTGTGGTAGGCACAGATATGAAGGTCTCGAATATTTTCTGAGATCACTCAATCAAAGTCATAGATTTTGGATCCTTGGCGACATGAATTAGCACCAACCTAGTGTAGAGTGTTTTTTATCAAATGCGAAATATCCTCATGGCATATGAAAGGTGCAGTGTGTAAGATTTCTGTCATTTTTGTCACTTCTAAAAATGTCACAAAACAATTTCATACTGACATTTCCATTCATTTATAATGACAAAAATCACTTCTAATAGTACGAAAAATATTACAAAACAATTCTATACCGATATTAAATTATTGTCACAATAATGTTGATTTTCCTCACTATTAACCTTAAACCAGCCCTTTAAAGTATTTTTACATGAGGAGCGGGTCCTCTCTACGGGGGCCGCCATGTTTTTACTCGCAAACAGTGGACACACTAACCACCTTTTTAGTTTACGTGACAACTGAAGTCTACCATAGGTTTCCCTATGTGCTGGTGAGCAGGGTGAGGGTGAGGAGATGGATACAACATGCAACGTTGCCACTAGATATCACCAAATCTTAGTCCAGCGCAGGAATTTACTCAGCGCTTCCTCGCAACTCCCACTCTCAATGTCATGGAAGGCAGGTCAGATTACAGAAACATTTTCAGGTCACATTTTCATTTCACATGTGAACAAAGAAACTGAGAGCTGCATAAATATAAAGAAAGGCTGTTACCTGTTGCTCTTCAGTTTCATCATGTACTACTCCAATATAACCTTCATGTGAGTAAACTCACTTCCTTGTTTAGGTGCCGTCAAAGCCGGCTCAAGACTTCGAGACCTTGAAACCCAAGTTGCAAACTGTGGCAGTGATCTCAGTTCTGAGAACATTTGCACATATTCCATGGATCTGACGGAGGTAAGAAGAGACTTTTCCCTCTTACCTTAAGGCTGACATTTTCAGATTGGCTGACGATGAATCCTCATGTTCTCTGAACAGGGCGATCAGGGCAGCCCCCTGCTCTGTAAGTCCGGCTTGTCATGGTTCCAGGTGGCGGTCATCAACATGAGTGGAAATAAAACAGTGCAGAGGACAAACAGGGCAGATATCCAGGTTTTCACCAAGACCTCAAAGTTTTCTTCGTTCTTAAAGGAGACGGTCGGCGAAATGCTGACTCCTGAATCATCTGGAACAGGAAGAATTGCGATGTCCTTGTTGTTCAGCTTCGCTGTCGTTATTACCTCTATGCTGCTGTTGTAAAGGATGTAAGGCTCTGTGTTACGGCTACTTGAAACAGTTTAATACTGAAAATGCACTGATTGTACTCAGGTGAAAGGAAGGAGCATGAAAAACAAATGACAAATACATTGACTCTATATTTTTATAACTCTAGGAATTTTACAGTGAGAGATCTGTGAACAAATTGTACAGGGAAATGTCTTTAAAAATGTTTTATTTGGGCTGAATGAAGGAGAGTGTTTTTAATATTTATGCTGTGCTCCTTTAAACTGTACCTTTGTTGTTTCCGTCCTATTTGAATGGCTAATGGAATAAATACTGAAGCATTACACACGTCTTTAACTTGAATTCGGCAACAAGTTTTAGTTTATAGTTTTTGCAAGTTTTAAAAGCAGAGACAGAAAAAAAAAAGTTTTCTTCATCCTAATGTACAGATATACACAGACAGTTTGCAGAAATTCAAACACAGGAATGTTTCAGCTTTAAATTATTGGCCCACAGCAAGTTCTAAAAATATAATGGAATGTGGCCCACACATTAAACTCAGTGCGGTACTTCTCAGTTTCAACACGAGGTGCTTGCCTTTTTTGCAGTATTACAGTATTGCAGTGGCTACAGTGGCTACAGACAACTTCTAGAAGCTAATTACCAACTCCACCTTCAAAGGTGCAGTGTATACACACTGCAAATATTACACACTGCAGCTTTAAGATCATTTTTAGTCACACAAGCGGATCATTTGGTATTATATTAGCCCTCCAGCATTTTATACCCCTTATCAGATTTCTTTCGTGAGCACTTCATTTTCTCGCTTTGTATTTTCACGTGGCCTCAGGATAAAACCACGCCCACCAGCGATAGCAGAGCCAGCATGGACTGGAAATAGGAACTGACAGTTGACGTAACATTATGATAATCTATTCACACACATCATCACACAAGATGCATAAGACATTTTCACAGTAAGTGGAGGTGAAGAAAGAGTCACCCCAAGAAACAATTATTTGATGTGTATTTGTATTTCTAGTTTGGTTCATGTATGATCCACTACTGGCCACTAGATGGCAGTAAAGATCGTATGGTTTGTCATCTCCTGCTGCAGCTGCAGGTGTTGTGTTGTGTTGTGTTGGGGTCAGGCTGATGTTGTGACGGTGCTGGATGAGGGAAACAGTCCTTAACTTGTCTTTATGTTTGCTCCTCTGGTGCATCTGCATCTCCATCGGCCTCTGGTCCTTCGCCCTCGTCTGCCTCATTCATCATGTCTTTGTATTTACTCTTGAAAAATCCAGCCTGAGGAAAGGAAGCAAAAGGACGGGACACTGAGATGTCTCTATCTAAGCTGCATTGTATTCACATGATAAGACGGTTTAAAGGTGCGGTGGGTACGATCTGGTGTCATCTGTGGTGAAGTGGTGAAGTCGCATGTTGTATCCAACACTTTGCCCTCACCCTTCTGAACATGAAGGAGAACCTGTGGTCGACTTCAGTTGTCATTAAAACTCCCAAAATGTTTAGTACGATCACATTTACTTCTGTAAAAACATGGCAGCCCCGATAGAGAGAACCTGCTCCTCATGTAAATATACATTAAAGGGCTCATTTAAGGGTAATGGAAAAAAATACACATTGAGGTCACTATAAATTCATGAAAATATCAATGTGTTATTGATTTGTCATATTTTTCAGAAGTGACACAAATGACCAAAAATCGTACACACAGCACCTTTAATGTGTCATGAATGAAAACATAGACGAACCTTGTACAGGCCGGCGGTGAGTAAAGCCAGCAGAGCCAGGCCTCCCAGAGATCCCCCAACGATTTCCTTTGTGAAGTTTTGTTTGGGATACACCTCGATCTCCGCTTCAATCTGAGAAGTGAAATGACACCATGGATCAAGTTCAGGTTCATCAGAAATGATACAATAGGACTGCTGAGTAATCACCTTGTGAATGGGAGCCATGTTATTGGACCCAGTGGAAAAGAAGATGTACTGGTTGGAGTCGTACTCCAGCGAGGCCGTGCTGACCAGAAGGAATTTACCCGAGTCCAGTCCGATCTGTTTGTCGACGTAACACATCGATTGTAATTATGTCTCTTTATCGTGAGAACCAGCTGAGGAATACTTGAATACTTGCAGTTTTACTCATGAGTTACCTGCTCTATCCATCCTGAACTGACATTGGCTGAGATCACGTACTTCCTACGCTCTAGTCTTCCCATGAAGCGACTGCAGCGGAACACTGCGCACGTGGCAACGCCACAGTCCTGTCGATGAGGACGACACAACAGAATACATTTTCAATCCATCAGGGGGGGAACGACCTTAAAATGGCGCCATCGTGTGGCTGAAGAGCCAAAACACAACAACGACAAATCTAGCAAAATACTCCCGTCAGACATGGCTGAATAATCAAGCTAAAGTGAAGAGACTAGACTTAATACACTTACCACTACATACGTTTTCTGAATCATAGCAACAAAATCTGTCAAACTGGGTTTTTTGTCAGCGTCTCTTTGGCAATCGGGAATCTGGAAAAGCAGAGTTGTGTCAGTTTGGCAAAAGATCCCACGTATAGTTCTCATGTGTCCATTTTGGTGCTGAGGCTGCACTGGCAACGTCACCTGCAAACTGCTTGAATCCGCCCAGATGTCTTTATCTCCGAGCTTCACGGGCACCTTGAGCACCACGGTGAAGTTCAGCGCCCTGATGTTATTAGTGACCTAAGGGGGTGGGCGAGAAGAATACAAGTGCTACCTTCATCAAAGCGGTAGACCACTACATCTAGAATTGCTTTTTATTTTGCTAAATCATTGTCAGATAAAGAATTCTAAGAAGAGGTTTCCCTTGATTTCCCAAAGGACAACTAATGGATCTGGTTGCAAGACTCTGTCACGAGTTGGACATTTAAACATGTTTTGAATCCGTAGACATGAGGAGATGTTTTACCACAATTGACGACTGAAGGGGCTTCTGCGCGTCATTCTTTCCAAAAGTGAAATTGCTGTAGCTGAGGGAACTGAAACACACATAATGCTGAGTCAAGTGAACACTTCCTGTAATTCTTTTGTCTCACACAAAAAAAACAACAACAAACCTTTCAAATGTGACAAAAATGCTGTACTTCACATCCATCGATTTCATTTGGTTGAGTTCGCTCGAAGGAGCGTGTTCCTGATTCTCGCTGAAAGACAGATCTGATGTTAACTGGGAGACCGACGCGCTGGTGAGATGACCATGTGACCATAAAGAAGAAATGTGCAAAGGGACAGGCATGGTACCTGGTGGCATTCGCAGTGATAAAAATCCTCCTGTCCAACGGACTGTTGTCTGTGATCCCATAGGAGATGATGAACAAAGCCTGTAATGAAAGAGGCATCAGACTGTTTCTGCTGCAGGAGAGAGAGCGGGCGGCTGTGCATGTGCTGAAACCACAAACCTCACTGTTGCTCTTGAAAATGGGCTTGTTGATGGTGCACTGGGTTATTCCCCGTTTTAAACCGTCTTCACTGTCCAAGGAGTTGCATTCGATTCGTCCCTGTATCGAGTAGGAATGAATAAAACAACATGGATTGTGTCTTTAACACATCAACATGTGAATGTGACACGACATAGATGTTGCTGCACAAAACAATCTTAGAAGTACAATGGATGGGATCTGAAATGTATTTATTCATTTATTTATTTATTTATGTGTTATTTACGATATGGGACCCTATTGGAGTTGACCAGAAATGAATGAAAATAGCTAAATTATTGTAATGTTACAATCGATGTAATGTATTCACTTAAATGTGACTTCATATTTTCTATTCAGAAAGCTTATTAATATAGACATCACAGACTAATTGTGTGCAGTACCCCTGGAGAACAAAGGGGGCGGTGTAGCCAATATATAGAGCCAGATGACCACCATGACACAAGACAAACATTTGGAGAGTGGTGGGAAGTGACTTTACAAGTTGGTGAGAAACCTCAGGTACTATGTCCGTAATGATCTATCTACCAGGCTCAAGGACTCACTGAATTATTGTTGATCCTTTGATAGATGTTTTACTCAGTAACTGTAGATGTATGTGTCAGCAATTATGCTGTATGAGTCCTAACCTCCAGACTCGTGAACTTCCTGTATGAGAGCCCAGCTGGGTATGTTAGCTTCACATAGCTGTTGTAGGAGTCTTCCTCAGTATTCTGTACTGACACCGTGACGTTCAGCAGCTCATCGATGCCCACTTTCAACTCCGAGGAGCTGACAATGAAAGAAGGGGAAAAGTGAATGTATATGGAAACAGTAGTCTAAAGGTATTTGTTTAAGCTAGCTGTTCTTTGATAGAGGGAGAAGACGAAGAAGCTAAACCTACAGCTGAATGCTAACATCAGGATGCTAGCACAGAGGTATAGTTAAAAGGTTTTCTCTTGTGTTGGCAGCTCTATGAGGCTACTTCTTCAGCTAAATGCTAACAACAGCTAGCTCATGCGGAAGGAAGTGATAGTCTAAAGTGATAGCAGCTCTATTTTATTACCCTAAAAAAAAAAAGAGGAACATAATGGTCTAATAGTTACTTATTGTGCGAGCAGCTAAATGCTAACAACACCAGGCTGACACATGCACAGTTAACATACTGGAAGTAATTTTTTCAATATTTGCAATGCTATTGTTTTGGTAATCAGAACAAAACAAAGTACATCTGAAGCAGATTAGGAATCTAACCGAGTAAATAATAAATCCTTAACAAAATATGTGTCATCAGAACTACCTAAATGACAGCAACCATGATGCATTGTGTTTGCATTTGACTTTGAAGTTGTGCCAGGAAATGTGATCTGTACCACATCCTGCCACTAGATGGTGGTCAAGGTGCTGTAGCCTCACTTGTGTCTACAGCCAGTCACTTGCAGAAAGTGAAACGTAAACGGGCCACCGCAGTGTTACTTCTCACCTGGTGAAGTTGAAATCCACTTTCAGGTTGTCTACACATTTGTCGTCTGTGCCACAGTTGATCTCGAAGCCCAACTGTGGAAGAGAGAGAGAGAGAGAGAGAGAGAGAGAGAGAGAGAGAGAGAGAGAGACCTAGTAATGAATACTAGACTCAAGTGCTGAGATAAGATAGATGAGATATGACTTGTTGAACCACTGACCCTGTTCCTTTCAGCAAACAAACACATGCAGGTATTGTTAAAAGAACCTAATGTCTTATTTTTCTGATGGGAAATAACAGTCTGGATAATATATATCGGTGATGTTCACGTATTGCTTTCTGGAGTTAGCCCACTCATCTTAGTGTTGAGGATTACATCACCGCAACAGATATTTACATCACTTCCTTTCATTGCAGGAGTGGACGTTGCACTAGCTTGATGCTTGAGGAGACGTGATCTTGTCAGAGGAATTCAACATCAAACCAAGAACAACTCTGATGCTCAGTTGCTCAACACACAGCCTGACATAGAACCACGAACCAAAGTCCAAGCCATTAGAGGGCGCCCATCAAACCAGTGTGGCACACGTTCCTCTAGACTGGTAAGTTGCAATAATGTTATTTACTTGTTTACTAACAAATGAGGAATGTTGGCCTAGAATAAATGTTCTTGCACAATACTGCCATCTGCTGATGATAAATGCAAGAACTATATCAAAATAACTGCAAACAACAAATCCCTTGAAGTGTCACTTACAGAATGAAAAGTTGTCGTTCTGGCCTGTTGTGCAAGACTTGGTTTAAGATTTTTACTGGAGGGAATTCCATCAAAGGTGAAACTGAGCTCGTTTGTGAGTCCATTCAGGGCATCTTCTGGACACGCCTGCAAGTGGAGGGCACAGATGAGAAGTACTGGTTTAAGTACTTTAACTTAGTCGTTTTTCTTCACAGATTGAATCTCTTACTGTTTTTCAAGATTTTTAAACAACCCACCTCAATGAAGAATGGCACTTGATAGCAGTTTTGCCTCAAGGCAAGAGTAAACGATCCGGTCATCTCTCGTTGTTTGTCTCTGATGTAAGCTCTGTTGTTCGGGACCTTTCGGGTGGCATCCAGTGTAAAAGTGTAATTGATCCTTGCTTCAGCTGGAATGAATAAATCTACATGTTACTGTTGTTTATAGAGGGACATTGCCTCTGTGGTTCAGTAAAAGTGAGGGACATCAGTAACCTGTGCTTATAGCTGAAAGTTTGGTCATGGAAAAGCAGAGCACAGCCGTGTCCTGCAGTGGTTTTGTGCAGTCCGGGTTTTTAGTGGGGATCTGGTTCAGGGTGAATGACACCGTAGCTTCTACCATCACTACAGGCCTTGACCTGGAAATAGACAAAGCAGGGAATTGCATGAGAACAAACCTTTTTAAACAGGACGTGAGGTCTCGCCTATACATGTGCTCAACCAATCAGAGGTCTCGGCCAATCATGAGGCCCCAATTGTGTTAATAGGCATGTTTTACAGGCAAACATATGATCATTTGAGTTATGATAGTAACCAAATGCATGGAGCTTTCAGCTGCAACATGCATCTTCACCACTAGATGTCTATAAATCCTACCCACTTGAAGAATGACGGAAACCAAATTTGATGTTTGTTTTTAGATCTTTATATGTATGTATGTATATATATATATATGTATATATATATATATGTGTATATATATATATATATATATATATATATGTGTGTGTCTTTATATATATATATGTATATATAGTGTCCATTCTTAGAAACTTGGCCCTATTTTTGTTTTGGACAAATGAACAAAAACAGTACATTAGCAAATATCGGAAATAATGACGTAGAAAAGTATCTCCTACTGACCTGAGTAGGACAACTGTGCCCTTTGACCCCACTGCTAGGTCAGGCAGACTGTCGCCACTCTGGTCATATGACCGCTCACTGATCGATAAACCAAAGAACTTGAGGTTGGATGAAACTTCAGAGGCAGCAATTCTCTGTGTAGATGGGGTGGGGAAGGGGGGGGGGGGCAGGTTATCTTAGTTCAGTGAAATCACTTTCATTTCAATACATTTTAAAGGCCCCCAGGTGTTTTACTATCGTGGTTGTTTTCCGTTCGTGGACTCTTGTAAAATTCCCTCACCTGAGCGTAAATTGGATTAATTCTGTTTCCTCCTTCGCCGTGGAATATGTAGATGCTGCCTTTACCATCATTCTCTAGAGGCGCACCGACCGCCACATCACTGAGCCTGTCTGCGTTGATATCAGGCAGCACAGCGAGAGAGCAGCCAAACCGTGCTTGCTCAGACATATCCCCTCGCAGCACCAACGGAGAATCCAGGTGACAGTCGACAGTCTGGATTGAAATAGTCAGAGTCAAAGTTTGCACTTGGGTGTCAAGATCATCATCAATTTTAATGGCGCTAGAAGGAACGATCACTTACTGAGCCACTTAAACCGCAAACGTAAACTCTTCCCTCTCTGTTGGCTTCCATGTACAATGGGGCAGATATGAGGATAAGGTCCATGTAATTGTCACCGTTCACATCCATGGCACGAACTTCTGCCCCAAAATATTCCCCAGTTTGACACTGAGAGAGACCAGAACAGAAGGTAGCCCGTTACGTCACGAGATACATTTCTCCACATTGATGGCAAACCGATGTCTATTTACAGGACATACCTGCCACGGACAGGGATCAATCTGTTGACTTCTGGATTGCCAAAAGGCCATCACAAGTCCTCTGTGTTTGTATCTCGGAGCGCCAACAACTGTCAGTGTGTCTCGTTTGGTTCTAGCAACGGCCATGGAGTAACCTGGAATCGTAAAATTCTTTATCATTTCATTTTTCGATAAACACAGCACATTTACAAATCGCTTGCATCTTAGCTTTCTGTAATTGTAATACTCTTACCCAGGTAACTGTCCGCGTCTATTCTCGAAGGCATATTGCTGTCCAGTTCTATGCCATTCATTCTGTATTTCATGTAGCCTCCTTTCCACTGGTTGGCACCAACAATGCCCATCTGAATCCCCTATAATTCAAATCGTTCATATGTTAATTAAAGCAATTATCCCGGGGCCAATCCCAGTTGACCGAAAAGGTGTCAGGCGGGGTACAACCAAGTCAACGTTGCTATGGTATCCAATGACCCAGAGTCTCCCTTCAATCAAATTTGTCCTTGTGGGAGGAAACTAGAGTATCTGGAGAGATTTGTGCATGGCGAGAAATTCCACAGAATTTCAACCTGGAACCCTCCGGCTCTGATATTACAACTTCAGCCACCCAACCAGTGGAAAAGTTACGTGTGAATGGTGCTAAAGAGATTGTGTCTGTGGTCATTATTACCTCAGGAACGTAAGCAGCACTAAATCCAGCTTGAGCCATCTCCATTTTCAATTTCTCTCCCGTGGACCCTGTGGCAGCAAAGGAGAAGGTGACTGTCTGAATGTGATGTGACCTCATACACACTGTTATTGAACCGATTCATGGCTTTGTAATCAGGAATATGATCGCTGAAAAGGCAGCTATGAAATTGTACAAACGGGACATTCCTCAACTTACGCAGTAGCTTCTAAGGTTCTGCAGCACTCTATTCCTGTGTGTTTTGTTCAATGCTCATTCACACCAGATGAATGCAAGCATGGTTTTGGGATGACTGCAATGCTACAGGTGTCACTATATACCATAATGTGAAATTACAGTTTTAAGCAGCAATTACCAATGACCATTTTCCATCCTGTAAACATTACGAAATGCTCGGCATAAAATGGGAGAAACACAGCGTAAGCATGATTGGAGATGTTATTAGTTTACATCTGCACCTTCAATTGAGAAGATTCTGTCCTGCAAATTCTTCTTTATTTCGTCAAGTGCTGCAAAGTTTTGCACCTGAAACACATAATTCGCTGAGGGAGAAGATGCTATTACGCGCAGTTCATCCATCGCGGCTGTTTTGACGAACGCGCTCCCCACCTACAGGGACATGGAGAAATACTGTATATTTGTTATGTTAATAATTGACCCCCATTTCCACACAGAGCACAAATGGAACTGCAGAAACACTTCTTGTGACAATTTTTAGACCTCTAACTTGAGAGGTTTTACATTCTGTATTACAAAGAATATTATATTGCAAATTGAATGATATGAAATGTATTTTCAAAACATGCACTTACCCCAATAGCGAAGCGAATAATCTTTTTATTTTCAGCATTAGTTGTTGCACTTGGCAATACCCAGGAGTCGGTCGATTCTCCATCAGTAATGACGATAAGGATCTGCTTTACATTTGGTCTGGCGCCTGCCGTTGGTGTGAAAATACGATCCCTGCCAAAACAAGAAAAACATCATTTCTTTTTAAATTAGCTATCTGTCCAAGAATATGAATCCAAATACTTTGTATGGATGATATGGGCACCTACACCATGTATTGGATAGCTTTTCCTGTGGATGTGCCTCCATTAAGTTGACTTATTCCATCAATATTCTTCTCCCATGATCCAGAGAAGAAAAAGTTGCGAAAGTTGCTGTGTTCACTGACATAACCAGAGAACTGGACGACGGCAAACTGCAATTATGACGTAAATAATTAAAAGTTATGGCAAATTGTTTAATCTCAGAGTGCCTGTGATGGTTTCTAAAGCACCGCCACCCTCCTTTACCTGTGTATTTTTTCCAATAAATTTCTGCACCAGTTGTTTCACAAACTGCTTCATTCTACCAAAATCTTGCATGCTCACGCTGCCAGAACCATCCAAGAGGAAAGCGATATCAGCGTCGACTCTGCACTCTGTCAATGACACGGAACAGAAACTGGAATCATCTGTTACATTTCCTAAAAGATTCCACTTTGCACATTTTGAGAAAAGCTAAATGTAATTGATGTTTGGTTTCGGAACCGTTTAGTTTGGACCTTGCCCCATCTGCTGACATGGAGGAGAGACAATTTATTTTTGGAGATGAGTGAAGTAATCGATATTGTTTCTGTTGAGTGAACTATTTAGTATATATGCTTTTACACTGTTGTCCTTTTGTTTGATCTTGTGTCCTTTATTTTGTTGTTTGCACTCTTAGGTCTCACTTTCCAGTTGGAGTTTGACATTGTCTTCCCCATGTGATTCTTTACTTCCCGTCGTTGTGTTTGTTTGCGCCAGTCAGATTGTTTATTACCTGTTTTTTACGCGCGATGCATACAATGCAGAAGCAAATGTCTCACGGTACGGGGTAGAATGTCGCATGGGTTTGATTTTCTTCATCTAGAGTGCTCATGCTAACTTTTCTGGATGGTGGACTTGATGCGGTTACACAAACTCACCAGAAGGAGTGGAAGGAACCATAGACCCAAAAGTACCCGAGCTATCAATCTGAAAGCAAACCCCATTGTACATGGTGATACTTCTGCAATCCTTCGGGATGGTCGGGCCACATGCCTGAGAGAAGACAGGATATGGTATCAAACACAGACTGATATCTCTCTCTCTGGATCTGATCTTAAGTATTTGCCTTCTGTGCTGTCATCAGCTCACCATAGCGTTCTGTGAGGCGGGATCAGCTGTCATTGTCAAGCCAAGGGACATGTTGACGGCAGATGCTGGCTCTGAGTTGAAAGCACTGGAGTTAAAACATGTGGTGGATACGTAGTACTTGTATCTGGACTGGGGACCACTTACCTGAAAATGGCATAATTTGGCATAATCTTTGAGAGCACCTGTAGATTCGCCCCCTTCGATCAGGTGTATACTGTTCCAGAGGGGCGCTTATGAGCACGCTGTGGAAAATAAACCCCAAGGAAATACTGTATGTAACAGAATCAGTTCCGTGACAGCACCGCCTGGCTATTTTCTTCTATCAAGAAATGCTATAGTATGTTGTTGCAGCTGTGAGACATGTATCTGACTTACTCCGACTGTCTTTGCACCACCTGGTAGCCAAACCATGCGGCGCCGTTGTTCCAGGACTTCCAAGCCTTTGGGTCGATGTTAAAACATCGAGCCGCAGTTAAAGCTAAGAAATGAAGGAAGACAAGGTCTGAATCAGAAATCCAATTATTTAGAGTTATGGAGGGAATCTGTCGACTCCATGTGTGGCTTCCAGTTGAGGTTATAGTCATGTGTATTGGTGATGTTATGGTATAATACCAGCACTGGTAATTTAGTGGTACTTTCAAAGTTTACATGCTCTAAAGGCCTTTAAAGATGAACTCGAAAAGAAACATAAAGTGAGGGATACTCAGTTGGCTGTAATACATTACTTCAAAACGAATTGTTACACTTTGAACGCTGACATTTTATTGGTGTCAAAGTAAAAAAAATGCGCAGGTTATACCAGGTTCATCTGCAATGATGATTTTTTTGTTTGTTTTGTATTTCAACCAAATTAAATAGTTTTCCAGAACTGGTAGACTCACAATGCCTCCAAACAATAAGTCATTTAAAGGTGCTGTATGGAACATTCAGTTGACAGTCCTCCTCTCACCCTTCCTTTGCAATCATGAAGTAGAATAAACTGTGGTGGCCAATAAAGATACAAAAAAAGCTTTTTCTATCATAATTAAAATGCAAAGATTCTGAATTTTCAGTGTTGGAAAATGAAAATAATATTATTGATAATAACATTTTTAATTCTAGATCCTAAGCCCTACAGAGTGAAGCTTTACAAGACAACAATTAATAGCATAAACATGACTTGCATAAAAACACTGATAGTGGAAAACAAGTCGGACTTCCTTTAACACTTGCTATTTTAGGATGCTGAGGGATTTTAGACGCACCAATGACACATCATGTCTTTCCCCTTTGTTGCCTCCATAAATGGTCAACACGATACAAACTCTGTAATCATCACTAAATGTTGTCTTAGTGATGTCAGTGGGGGCGGAGCTTCCGTTGATGTTGAACCCTCCCACACACAAAAATACGCTCACGACATTTCCAAATGTGAAATGTATATACATATACATTTTAGGCGAACATATATGAAAAATGCATGTAAAACATTCGGTCAATTTATCGCAAACTCCAACAATCGTATATTTCGCTTCATTTATGTTTTCATTAAGGTATATATGACGATATCACTCAGTATAGGGAAATGTACGTCTTGTATGACATTTGGGGTGTACTACTTTTTAAACCTCATTTGGTATCGTATACCTTTTTAATTGACATCCTATCTTGTATAACGTTTTTATTAAATCCATTAATTACTGACCCTCATACACAGTTTTTTTCCTTTCTTTTCTGTGGTTTCACAGTCTTGTCACTGTGTCGCACAGTAGCAGAGAGTAGGTATAAAGTTTACATAGGTTGGTGGATTGTTTCACAAGTCGCGTGTGGTTTAACAAACATACAGCAGGATAACAGTTATTCATACTGCTGATTCTGTAAAAGAATCACTCAGGGAGTGTGTCTCCAAAGAGATTCTCTAATATTTTAAAAAAAAAAACACAAAAAAACTTTACTGATAAGGTGACTTTTAACATGATGTTGGATTATTTCTTACTATCTGCAATAAGCTGAAACACAATGGCAAGAATGTTTAAGGTAGAAATATCAGAATTGGAATAAAATGGTACATTTTCAATATATTTCACTTGTGAATGTATAATCTCCATTAAATAGAGCAAAGTTGTCTTACCTGAGCAAAGCACTACAGCAGCCAATACCCCGCTCATTGTGACAGAACAGAGATCAAGTGCGCCGTGTCCTCCAAGCTCACATGAATGTGTGTGTTTTTTTCTCCTGCTGTCAAAGAGGGAGATGTTGAAAGGAAATTGCATAAATCGAGTTGACTGTTCAAACTCTGACTTTGAGGAACTAGCAGGTAGGTGGGGTCATAATATCATCATACTTTGTTTAATGTGGGGCGACACCTCTGATATGTCATCACCTTCAGGAATCGCTGATAATAATGATAGAATTCATTTTTTCAAAAGATGCTATAAAAAGTATATGACCCAGCACCAAACTAAAGCTTCTGATGGCTGTTGAGGCATTTAGTGTCGGGATGACGGGGATGTGTTAATTCAGTTCTTTAGTTTGTTTAGTAATGATGATTAATAATAATTACAACAGTAAGAAAAGACCTCGGTCACATGATCATGTGGTTGAAATGGATATTAGGTTGTCTGCAGCAGTGCCTGCAGCTGCAGTGCAACGCTGACCCCCCCTTCACCACACACCACACACACACACACACACACACACACACACACACACACACACACACACACACACACACACACACACACACACTGGAGCCAAGCCACTATGGTAGCATGAAATGTCACAGCTCTGGCAAGCGGAGGCGAAGACTGCTCCATAGATGCAAGTCATTTGTTCTCCACTTCATTTCTGAGTTATTACACAATGAAGCCACCGGTATGAGGAACTGTGTACTTTGAAGAGATAGTACACTTTATTCATACACTCTATGCTGGTCACACCAAAGCCATCTTTTTCAGGGATCACAACTGGAATCACTTCACATAATGCTTGGCCACAGGCTCATAGGCTTGACAGAGGAAGTTGAAGAAGGTCTCATTTTTGCCAAAGCCTGTTTGTTCCCGGGCATGAAAAGGTGATTTCAAACAAATGTTGTATATTGCACCTTTAATTGAGTGTACTTTGAATGATATGTTTTGGAGGTTTCCTTTCCCTACTTTTTGTGTGTGTCCCCTGATATTAGGAAGAGAGTAGGTTTCAATGAATCTTCTATCTTCTATCCTTCCATCTATTTCAGCACACACGCACAGACGAGACGAGACAAAAATAAAAAAGGCTCATTTCTCCTTTCGTTCGACTTCCTCAGCAGTGGAGGATGGTCAATATTGGTCATAGTGGCCGACATACGCGTACTCAGTGTTTTCATCATTAACCTGCACCAGCAGGTCGGCGGCAGTGCTGCCAATAGCTACGAGCTTTAGTTTTCTGTTATTGGTGACACGTGTTAGGATTATTGATGTTGTTTGACTGAACAGTCACACATGGAACATGTTAAACGTGAACCGTCAAATCTGTCTCCCGTCTTGAGAAGAGATCCCTCAGGATGGCGATGGGTATTTGTCACGTGGAGTCCCACAAGGATCAGTTTTTGGCCCTTTTATTTATTATGCCTCCTCTTGGTCACATTAACAGTCAATTTGACAATGTCTCCTTCAAATGCTATGCTGATGACGATTCAGCTATTGAAACTAGAAGTCTACTTTCATGTTTAAATGAATCTGCTATTATCAAAATCCAGCTCGTTCAAAACTAGAAACCAAGGGAGGACCGTGCCTTTGCAGTTTCGACCCCTGCAATAGTTACCATTGCCGTGCGTTGTCATTTTTTTATGACTGCTGTTGTCGTTATTATTTTCCTCTTCTCACCTCTCACTCTTACCGTTATTATCATCATCACTATTCCGTTGTTTTGAATATTTTCATCTTTTATCTCTGATCTTCAATTTGATTGCTGTTATCTGCTGTTAAACCTAAACTCTTGAACTGCATACATCAATGCTGGTCGAATGATAAACTAAGTCTCATGCAATTATTTTTTTGTTTCATCACACTTGAACATGGTGACTCATTAGCCCAAAGCTGCCCCCCTTTCAGGAAGTGAACTTCCTTTTCCACCTCTGCTCTCGTATGATTAAATGAACCACCGTCTCCTCCAGCTGACGCTAAAAATGCTCTGACCACATCCACCGAGTGTGACTTGCGCTGTCTCAGGGGCCATGGCAGGGAAAAAAAAACAGATATAAAATGTTGTACGACTTATCAACATGTGCAAGCTTTGCAGATCATGATCCTTGGCCCTGCTGAGCAGCGATGATCCAGGAAAGGTTGAGCAAAGGTCAAGAACCAGTGCGGTGTGTGGCTGTGTCTGGATTGAATTTCTCAGGGCAGGTTGGCAATGTTGTCACATGTCCCGCCTGCCTCAGTGTGTGTGTGAGTGGGTGTGTGTGAGTGGGTGTGTATCCAATGGTACACGCTGTATTGTACCCCAAAGCTATACCCTCTCAAGTTACCTTTTCAACTGACCTCTGAGTGTTATGAAACAACTTGTATTTTACTCATGCATTCGTATACAACTCCAGTACGAAGTCCATAAAACCAGAATATTGCACAGAGCTGCAATGTGCACGGTTTGACTTTAAAGGTCCATTATGACTGCGAGCCGAGACAACCTGAAGTGCAAGCATGCTTCCTTACCTTTGATTCTGATATGTGCTTTGAATGAGATGAGAGCTATTCATTTAACAGGCAACGTCGCCACCAAGTGCCACTAAATCGTGCACACTGCACCTTTAAAAAGATGGATTTTTCAACGTCATTCATTCCTAAATATTTGTTGACATATGTCCATGAAAGATTATGTACTTTTTATCTGTACGGTTCCCTCAAATTTCCCACTCCACCGCTCATGCAGAACAGTGCCTGTTCCTCACTGCGTGGGGTTTCAGTACCGCTCACTGAAACGCTCTTTGCCCTTTCACTGGCTACTCACAACCATGCTACTCCAGCCCCAGACCCCTCTTAATGTCACGAGCCAGCTCTGGTTGCATCCTGTTCTTATTATAGCAAGGCATCTGAAATGTGAGGGGTCACAATGGGAGGATAAATACAAGGGCCCGGCCGGCTGTGTGGTTGTCGCAGACGAAGGCCAGAGCTTCTCCCTCCTTCAGACGTCTCCCAACAGCCCTCCTACACTCAAAGGTAACGCAACACGACACACAGATCTGTTTATTTCTTTGGTTGTCTTCCTGCTACATGTTGACGTTTTACCTCAACTTTTTTTTACGTGCGAGATACGCGATGTTTCATTAGTTGTGGTGAGACACCATATGGGAAAGTCACGTCCAATTCACAGACACATGTTGTCTCACTTACTTCTGAAACCCTTCTGTACTTTCACTTATTGAACTGACGCCTCGCTTCAGCACACACAGTGAAGGCTTTCCCTCAGTAATTTGGGCTTTTTTTGCATATGACGCTAAAAGCATTGCTGGATGCATGGTTACTTATGAGCCATCGTGTGACCTTCTGTCACACGATGACATTTGTTCCGTTGTGACTCGACTTGCTTAAGCAGAAATGGCTAAATTTGTCCACGTTGCCAGGTGGCTAATCTTCCTGTCGAGTTGCACATGCCCTCCAAGTCATGACGGCTGTGAGACTGCACAATTCTCATTTATTACATAAGGCCTTCCTGTTGAGCCATACCGCCACATTTCCATTGCACTGTGTATATTTAGTCTGACCTATTGAAAGTGGAGGGAGAGAGGGGGCATGTACAAGAGGAGGTGTTAGACGATGAGCGGTGCTGAGGAATGAAGAGGGAAGGGGCGGTGGAAGGGAACAGAAAGGTCACGGATGAGAGGCTACTCAACGGAATAGGTCATCCACATGCTTGTCATAATTTCAAAAAGGGTTAGGGACATTTAGAAGGTGAGGCAAAGGAGGGTGTGTGGCTCCCTGTCATTGGATCCTCCTTTTTGCTGCTTCATAATGTGTCTAGGGAAGCTGGGAAACTGTAGCACATGAGCTGCCTCGTGTTACAGCTGTCACTGCAACTGCAGCCATGTCCACAGAGCTACAGCTGCTCTGAACTGTTTGGCAAGGCACTCAAAAGTCAAGCTAATGTCAGCAGTCCTCTACCAGTACTCCACTGACTATTTTATTACCCCTTTGTGTTATTTTTTTTGACCCCCACAACCTTTTTCTTCTCCTTTTATCCAGAGTCAGGATGCCTCACGCATACCCCTTCCTCACTCCTGAGCAGAAGAAGGAGCTCAGTGACATTGCTCAGAGGATCGTCGCTCCCGGCAAGGGAATCCTCGCCGCAGACGAGTCCACCGGTAAGGGGATTGGAGTTACAAAGACAGAAACATCACTCAGGATAGCCGGCCTTGGTCTGCAATGGATCCACAAACGAATCAAGTTATTCACCCATATATATAATATATAAAGAGCATTGGAACAATCAAAATTCTTGCGAGAAAATACATTCTTGCAAAGGTAATTTCAAGGCAAACATGTCAGCGTGCACTTGCTATTCATGCTATTTGGACACTGGACAAGAAAGCAATACCTATGTTAGTGTGCAACGTATAGTGAAAACACTGTGGTTCCACTTAGCATCACTTTGCACAAGGTATAAGCTAAACATGTACTTGCAGGGCAACACTTCTACAGAGTCTCCATGAAGTTTTATATTCACAAGACTTTTGGGCGTCTTGAAGGCTATTGTAGGTTCTCATACTCGAACGGGTTAAGGTGAAGGTTATTCGGCTGCAACATGCAGCTTCTTGTCAAAATGGCTCCAAAAACCTACGCACTGTGCCTTTTTAAGTTGGCGCCAGCATCGTCAAATGACCTCCAGATGACACAACTGACATAATGCTCTAGCCAGCTCATTTTGAAAGAGCAACAGAGCGAAACCCCAAAACTTCACAGGCCGATCCTCATGCACCATTCAGTCAACCAGTGGTGTCACTTTATCAGTCAATCAGTAACAGGTATTCATATTTCTAGACCTTGTTGTTGTGATCAAGGTCAATAAAGAAAGAAAGAAGTCAGAACTTTGCATCCGTCTCTCCACGCTACAGGTAGCGTTGCCAAGCGCTTCCAGAGCATCAATGCTGAGAACACTGAGGAGAACAGGAGGCTGTACCGCCAGCTCCTCTTCACCGCTGACGACCGCATCGACCATTGCATCGGTGGTGTCATTCTCTTCCACGAGACCATGTACCAGAAGACGGACGATGGCAAACCCTTCCCCCAGTACCTGAAGGAGAGAGGCATGGTTGTTGGCATCAAGGTCGACAAAGGCGTTGTCCCCCTGGCCGGAACCAATGGCGAGACAACCACCCAGGGTGAGTGACGAAAACACGGCCCTCAGCATCGTTATCGGTATTTGGTTTTCCTTGTCTGACTTAATAACCGGTGTGTCTTCGCCCTTTATCTCAGGTCTGGATGGACTGTATGAGCGCTGCGCCCAGTACAAGAAGGATGGCGCTGACTTCGCCAAGTGGCGTTGTGTGCTGAAGATCACCCCCACCACTCCCTCCAGACTGGCCATCATCGAGAACGCTAATGTCCTTGCTCGCTATGCCAGCATCTGCCAGATGGTAAGAGACGGGTGCTGAAGTTTCAGAGAGAGCACAGCATGTCAAATCTGCAACAAATTCACGACTGTCCACATTGATCCACACTGTCGTTTTGATTTCCTCTCCCACAGCACGGCATTGTCCCCATTGTTGAGCCTGAGATCCTCCCCGACGGTGACCACGACCTGAAGCGCTGCCAGTACGTCACTGAGAAGGTTCTGGCTGCTGTCTACAAGGCCTTGTCTGACCACCATGTTTACCTGGAGGGCACCCTGCTCAAGCCCAACATGGTGACCGCCGGACACTCCTGCTCACACAAGTACAGCAACCAGGAGATTGCCATGGCAACCGTGACCGCCCTGCGCCGCACCGTGCCACCTGCAGTCCCCGGTTAGCCGTATATGCAAAATATTGTGCAAAAAAACAAAAACTCTCAGTTCCTCACCCAACAGTCTTGGTTGCATTTCGTCACATTTCTAGAGAAGTGTCTTGCTCATTGGTCCTTCTGCTTGTACAGGCATTACCTTCCTGTCTGGAGGCCAGAGCGAGGAAGAAGCCTCTATCAACCTGAACGCCATGAACATGTGCCCTCTGCACAGACCCTGGGCCATTACCTTCTCATACGGCCGCGCCCTGCAGGCCTCTGCCCTCAAAGCATGGGGCGGCAAGAAGGAGAATGGAAAGGCATGCCAAGATGAGTTCATCAAGAGAGCTCTGGTACGGGTCAACGCAGATTAAAGTTTTCAAAGTTTGGCATTTCATTGGGCTGCAGGAAACTTCAGATGACTGTATTATTTCTTAGCCGTCATGTACATTCAATCCGATTTGTCTTTTTCTTTCCCTTACAGGCTAACAGCCAGGCCTGCCAGGGTAAATACGTTGCCTCTGGGGCCAGTGCTGCTGGTGCGGACTCACTGTTCGTGGAAAACCACGCTTATTAAGCGCACGCGCTCAGCATTTCTCCGTCCCCCACCACCTGCCCGTCTTGATTACATCACCACAGTAGCGGCCACACCGTCGTCGATGATGGAGCTGTCTCTGTAGCGGTCTCTCTGCCACCGCACAATCCCACTCTCATAGTCGAGAGCTGTGTTGTTGCTGTGCTAGGAGATTCTGGAAACGTTCTGCTTCCATTCCCTTACCTTTTATTTTTAAACAAATTTTTTTCCAACTCTTTTTACACATCTTATGCTTTTCTGTCCTTGGGCTGATTCCACCAAATACAGTATGTGATTTGTACTGATGCTCAACAATAAAGCATTTACCCTCATGACTTACCTGTGACCTTGTCCTTTTTCCTCTTTTGGAGTTTAACAGCCTTGTGCTCACAAAAAAATCCACAAATAAAAATTACAAAACAAAAATAGCTTCCACGTAGACTCTGTAATCAAAGACGATCCGTGACGTCGCCATCGGTCTCTGCAGAGTGCTCATAAGGCTTGTCGCCATCTATCACTAACAGTTGTAGATCTCTCATCGATTGCAATGACAAGACAGGTACTCGTTCATCTAGTCTCAGCGCAATGAATGGATTGGCCCAAAAACTGGTGAAATTACTTTATTAGGATGATTCATTGATTCTTCTCCCGCAGATTACCCCGATTTCATTTCCACCCCTCAAACACGCCATGAGTCATTATAACGACATCGTATGGACGCAGAACGTAGGACTGAGCTAAATGAGCTTCAGGAACAAAGCTGCTGCAGTTACAACAATCATTGACTTGAAGGTCGAGGTTATGACTGCAGCGTCACCCAAATTGAATAACACAAATCCCACACTGCTTCCATTCACATTTTCTGAGATCCAGTCCTGGAACTTAGACACTCGGGCATAGACCTCCGGGATACCCGCTGCACATTTTACTCCGAAACTGGTGATACCCCCCTGGATCCACTGTGAGTTTTGTGGGCACTGTAAAGGGCCGCCAGAGTCCCCCTTGAAAAAGATGAAACCCAGCAGTCAATTGACAGAATATCGCGAAAGAAAAGCATACAAATGAGAGGTTGTGATCACCACCATGTTTTTACAGTAACCCAGAATGGACAAACTAAATACCCTTTGAGTTTTATTGATTATTGATTGAGTGACCTTGCCTCCTCCATACATTTACTCTTTGCATTTACCTGACATGTTCCGCTGTTGAGCTCCCCGGCACAAATCATTTGGTCAGTGATTTTAACATCCTGCACTGTTTCGTAGTCGTTAGTGCACTGCTTGTTGTCAATGACCGGGACCTGAACCTCCTGCAGCTCTGAGGGACGAGATCCTGCAGGAGAGAGAGAAAATCAATCCCACTCAAGCTTGCAATTTTCCCCATGAGATATAACGGAAATGAATTAATTGGATACTCCTGAACACCCATGGAAACAATCAAAACTCAGATTTTAAGCCAAATAACACCCGTAAATGGTATCGGGTCAGACAATGACAATACATAATAAAAAAACAATTGAAAAAACATCAGCAAAGGGTTGTTCTGAAGTCACAAACACCACAGATATGGCAAAAAATACTCACTGGCTCAAGCTCTGAAAAAAGTTTGACTTTCGAGGCAATCTCCAAGTTGCGCAACAATTTGCGCATTCCGGTTCGTCAAACTCTGGCCCCTCCCTCACCCAAAAGCCCAGATTTCTCTGATTTGGTCAACCCCTCCCAGCCAATGGATGAAGTGTCCCGCCCACGGACGAATCATCCTCTGACAACCACAGTGACATCAGCTCGATTGCGATGTAGCACAAATACAGTCGAGAGGATTCAGCAGCCTCTGAGAATAGGTTTTCCCAGTGGAGCAGCGCCCCCTGCTGCCGCACGGTGTGACTCACACACCTTTCACACGCGCCCGACACCCGCGCAACCTCACTGCCGCTCCTCAAACAACTGGCCGAACTAGAAATCAAAGGAAAGTGACAGACATTCTGAGTTCTGACTCTGAAGGAGCCTCACCGTCAGCCTCCAGTCTGCCCCAGCCGGTGCTCCAGCAGTCCTTGCAGTCGTCGAAGTCGCTGTCCTTACTCGCCAGGCAGACGGGTCTGATGTAGTCGGTGAAGTTGACGGTGCCGCCGAGCCGCATCAGGGCGATGTCGTTGTTGTAGAGGGTGTTGTTGTAGTCGGGATGGACGATGATTTGTGCCACAGAGCGCCGCACCTCGTTAGGGTTGGAGCCGGTCTGCCTCTGTCTGCCCAGGTAGATCGTGTATGCAGACGCGTCCCTGTATTTAGGGAAAGACTCGTGAGAGGAGGCGGCGCGCTGGCAAAACGGTCACTGCATTTGCAGTATCCTGAATAATGTCAGGACTGTCTCTATGCAGAATGGCCTCAGTTCAGTTGAGCTACATCCAACTTCAACAGTCAATGTCACTCAATCTGACACAATGTCCCTTTAACAATTGAATTTTGATATGACCTCATTTTTCTGTTGTAAGGCAGCCGTGCAACACTGTTTTAAAGGGGCGATATGAGGCAAATTACGTTTGAATTATCATTTATTTCACCCAAAATACATTGATTGTTATATCTGAGAGCAATCGTGTCGACATTTCACATGCGGGGAGACTTATTCTTAGATCTGCGCAATGTAACTTTGAAATGCAGAAGTGCTGCACAATGTTACATGTTATCAGTTATATACATTTGATCAGCGGTGAGACTTTGGGCTGATGCGTGAAGTTGGTGGGGAAGTCACCGACAGATTGCGTGAAGTGTTGTTTTTTTTTTTTTTATCAGAATCAGACTTCTGGTGCATTAAGACATTTCACTTCCTCAATAACGAAAAGAAAGACACAACTGTGTGTGTTGCTGATTCCTAACATAAACATTCAACGGTTCACTTCCCCCCGAAGAATGTCAAAGACTCGAAGAGCGGTGAAATGTGCCCGCTCGTGTGTGTGTGTGTGTGTGTGTGTGTGTGTGCGTGTGTTGGGAGTCTCACGGTTCTTTCCCCTTTTCTTTGACGCAGTGTGCTGCTGTCAGGACCCACAGGTTATTGATGAGGGTCCCTCCACAAGCGTGAGATATCTCATGCACGCTGACCTGCCAGGGCCAGGAGCCGGGGATGGCTTCCCCCCCCCCCACGATCTTTGAGTTCAGAGGCGCCATTCCACAGTCTGACAGAGAACAGAGCAATATTTAATTGCGCGTTTGGTCGTAGTTTGTTTTTGTTTTCATCCCCTGAGAATTTACACCAAGGAGAAGAGTAACTGTACTTACCCAGAGCGTGAGAGCCTGTGGTGAAGAGAGGTGAAGACGTCATTTGAGTCTATTTCATGGTTCACATGCAGCAACCAAGCATTTATTGATTTTTTAAATTGTTATCATCATCATTATCGCTATTGTTGTTGTCATCGTTAATTATTATTGATATAAAATAATATAAAATAAAAAGAATTTAAATAATGAAATGTTTTTTGATATAAAAAAAACATTTCATTATTATATTATCTGCTGGACATTAGGAGGAAAACCATATCTGCTGAATTTTTTGAAACTCTAAATGAATCCGTTAGACCCATAAAATCGGTATTATATAAGAATATGAACCCGTAAAGAAATACTCACCCGGCCCGAACAGGACGCCACACATCCAGAGAGTCAGAATCAGCTGCATGATGAACCTTGAGCTTGTGTCCTCTTGTGTCTGTGTCTGATATATGAACCGCTTTGATGGGAATTGGAAGATAAGGAAGAATAAGCCACGCCCCCTGAAACTGGTTCGACCTGTATAACCTTCAGACTCCGAGGATTCTTAACGGATGTGTGCTTATTTTTGAGGGTGGTCAAGTGGTGTTGTGAGGACCTGCCGTTGTTCAGAGTCTCCATTAGTGACCTGTTGAGGATAGGTGTGGTCAGATTAAGGTCAAGTTTAAAGGTGCAGTGTGTACGATTTTGGTCAGTCTTCTATTTGTAAAAAAAAAAAAAAATACTGGCATTTTTCATAATCTTTAAAACATTCGACCTGAACCTCCTGCAGCTCTGAGGGACCTGCTCCTGCAGGAGAGAGAGATAATCTGTGTATTTTTCGGAGCATTCGAACCCTGACCAAAAACAATATAGGCTTATGTTGACAGAAGAATGTTAGTTTGTATGTCGACATCTAACATGTGGCCACGTTAAGAAATACCCTCGTCCACACAGATATGCATCACCCGAGTGAAAAGGCTGCAATACACATGTCCGGACAATAGGTGGAGCTTTGACTTGCGTCAACTCCTTTCAAGATAAAAGCACTCGTCTTTCGTCTCTTCCGTTCTGAATTCAGTCATTTATGTGAAGTCAGCAAAGCTTTTTTTTTTTTTATCTCATTGTTGTTCCGTGATTTATAGATTTATTTGGAATCACACAGGATCTGTTCCAACAAGCATAAGATCCAGTCCATGTATCTTCATGAACAGGTTGATTGGATTAATGAGACACAGTTTGTTCAGCTGCATTCAAAACGTTTATTCCAGGGGTGTTGCGAATGTTTTTCACCGAGGGCCACGTACAGAAAAACACACAAAATTAACAAAACAAGCCAAATGTGGGTCAGTGATGCTTAACAATTAATTATACTTCAATCTAAAAAACAGCCCGCAATCACATCGTTGTGCCATGAATGGGCTTTCCTTTATTTTGACACCAAAAAGGGCATTTCATTATATATCACACATTTAAATGTCTGCCAAGTCAGATTGTCAGTTGAGAGGCGTGTTGAACAAGACTATGAATTCTTTGAGTCTGTATATGTTCAAAAAAAGAGCACAGAGAGATTTGACTGTCACCACAATATTGCACACATTCTATAAATCTACGAATTCAAACAAAACGTAAATATGAGAGATCGACGCCTTCACGTGTTCAATTACGGGTCCAGGTCGAAATGAATGGGTTCGGGTGGATGGACAAAATCTGACCCGTCCAGTCCCGTCTTCAGTGAAGCTGTAGCTCCACCTACTGTTCAACCTAAGAATTACAATACAGTCGAGTGCAAGTTTCACGTGTGGGCCACATTCCATTATATTTTTTCACTTTGCTGCAGGCCCAAAGAGAAATTGGTGCACGGCCACAGTTCGAACCCCTCTGGTTTCATCGACATGATGATGACGTGGTTCAGGTCATGACGTCAGCTTCGGGTTGTTCATTTTGCCCCAGAAGCTGATTACGTGGGATCATTTTGGATTTTACTCCTTAATCGTGAATATTTGATCGCTCAGACTCAAGATAATGATCCCGTATATAAGCGTAACGTGAGCTGAGTGAGTCGAAGGAACACTGCCAGAAGTGGGTGTTGTGGTTCCTGTCACTTTTGGACACACAAAGCTGCCGTCTGGGTCGGTGCCGTTGGAAGTGAATGTCACAAATCCGACGCCGGCAGCAGTCACATGTCCAGTGATCCAGGCCTGGAACCGAGACACTCGAGCGTAGATTTCTGGGAAACCGTCAACGGCACAAGGGATTCCAAAACTGGTGATACCGGCTTGGACCCACCTGGCGCCTTGTTTGCACTGCAGAGGTCCACCAGAGTCGCCCTAAGGAAGCCAACACACAGGTAGCAGATGAGCTATGAGGCGCTTCAGTAGCACGAGTACCAGGGACCACCTATGGTGGTGTCGCCTTGCACATCCTCAAGGACAGAAATATATACGTTTTATAACGACATGTTACGGTGACGTGTCAAAGTCGCAGTTGGCCGAGATGAATGAAGAGTTTAAAAGCCTGGTACAAACTGTCCTGTCCGGGTGTCAATCAGTGGGGGGGGCGGGGGGGGGCAGGGGGGGATTCATTTCAAACTCGCTGATTACTATTCTATTGCCATTCCGAGTTGTCTGTGATTGGGGGCGTGGCCTCATGAGTGACACCTGGGCAGCACCATGGGCCCATCCCTGGCTCTTTGCCCGTTTTTTGGGGACGGGCCAGGAAGTGGGAGGAGTTAGGCGTTGAACCGCCCACTTCGAGCCTCACAAGCACTGTGTAGAAACCTATGGGTGACGTCACGGACGCTATGTCCGTCTTTGTACAGTTGATGAATAGCCTTCAGTTGTTTAATTTGTCCATTTTGGGCTACCATAAAAAAAAAAAAAAATTTAAAGATGGCCCAACTTCTCCTGAATTGCAATGACAATATCAATATTTAGGTCTCTGTCCTTCATTTTACGGAGAGGAAGATTTTTACCGTCAGCACATTTGACCTCACTGATTCCCACACACAATCCCTCGACCCATAACAGGATATGCCACACCTGTGAACCTGAGCAAACTCATCTGTCACTTCCTTGTGATGCAACTAACAGACTTCTCAAAGTGAAACCAAAGCGTTGTATCCTGCCCCCCCCCCCCCCCCCCCCCCCCCCCCTTCCCCCTCCCCTACCTGACATACTCCTTTGTTGGCTCTCCCGGCACAAATCATGTTGCCAGTGATGTTTGCCTGTGTCACGTTCTCGTAATTGCACACGCACTGCTCTTGTCCAACCACCGGGATCTGGACTTCCTGTAGTTCTGAAGGCAGAGGCCCTGCAGGAGGGAGACAGTACAGCGAGTCCTCCATTACCAGCAGCGCCACTCAACCCAGCCCTTCCAGATTGACCAGATCTGGTACATGGTATGATATATCTGACATGAGATACCTTAGGCAACACATGGTGGGGGGAAAAAACCAAAAGTACAATGTCCGAAAAGTAATAACCTGAGCGGCCGACATAAAACCAGAAAAGTGGCAAGGAGCCTCACCGCCTGCTTCCAGTCTGCCCCAGCCGGTGCTCCAGCAGAGGGTGGAGCTGAAGAACTCGCTGATGTTACTCGCCAGGCAGACGGGTCTGATGTAGTCGGTGAAGGTGACGGCGCCGCTGAGCCGCATCAGGGCGATGTCGTTGTTGTAGAGCGTGTTGTTGTAGTCGGGATGGACGATGATTTGTGCCACAGAGCGCCGCACCTCGTTGGGGTTGGGCCCAGTCTGACTCTCTCGACCCAGGTAGAGCGTGTATGCAGACGCCGTTCTGTAGTTAGAGGGGAAAACGCGCCAAAGGTGTCGTGTGCACGATTCGGTGACCTCCAGAGGTCGCGCTGCGCGCATCGCCTCACCCTCACCCTTCCGAACACGCAGGAGAACCTGTGGTCGACTTCAGTTGTCATCGGAACTCAAAAGAGGTTTAGCAGGTCCCCTCTGGGCTGATGTGAAAACACGGCGGCCCCCACAGAGTGGCCCCACTCCTCGGGTAAATATACGTTCATGGGCTCATTGAAGGGTAACGGAATAAAATCAGACATTTATGTGATTATAAATGCATAAAGAGGTCAGCATGTAATTGTTCTGAATCATTTTGAAGAGGAAACAAACATGAGCAAAATCTCAGACACTGCACCTTTTAAGGAAGGCCGACAAGATTAGCCACCTTTGGTCGGTGCGGAAACAAATAATCAGTGATCACGATGTTACGCGATGTTATCTCAGAAGTGGGAGGAGTTACGCACGGAGAAGATGATCAGGGAGCCGCCCGCCATGTGCCTCGCGCTTGTTCTGCTCGAGCCTCTCGGTGACGTCACGAAATACTTTCTCTCACCGTCGCCTGGAGTCTGACTCCTCACGATGCCCTGATTCTCATTTCTTCATTCACTGACCGTGAAAAGGAACGCCGGGTATTTTCACGAACGCGATACCGATCGGCACTGGGCTTCGCGGCCGCAGATAACGCTGAGAACAGTGTTCCGCGCGGGAGATTGCCTCACCCGAAGATGCAGTGTGCCGCTGTGAGGACCCACTGGTTACTGATGAGGGTCCCTCCACAAATGTGGGAACCCCGGAGATGCACGCTGACCTGCCAGGGCCAGGAGCCGGCGGCGGCATCATCCCCACCCACGATCTTTGAGTTCAGAGGTGCCTCTCCGCAGCCTGACGGAGGACAGACAACAGTCGGTCCGTCTTCGCCTCTCGTGAGTGTTATTTATGTGCTTATCGTTTTGGTTTGAGTCGCCTGAGCGCCGCTGTACTCACCCTGAGCCTCAGCGCCTGTGGAGGAGAGAGGTGTAGGTGTTACTCAAATCCCTCTGTCCGTTATCTGTCGTTCTTGTCAGAGTGATCAGTGATAGGTGATACCGGATGACATCATGGACAGATCAATAGTTGTAACGCTGAGGGTCTAAGGACAGAGGATGTTCCCCTGCCTGTGAGACAAACTATGATTTGTAAATACAGGCTGTAAAAGTACAATTTGATTTGAACAGCATATCACGGGAATACTACTACTACTACTACTACTACTACTACTACTACTACTACTACTGCTACTCCTACTACTACTACTACTACTACTACTACTACTACTACTACTACTAATAATAATAATGATAATAATAATAATAATAATAATGATA
>JAFBJT010000710.1:32087-58593 GCA_016785325.1 Chascanopsetta lugubris
AATAATAATAATAATAATAATAATAATAATAATAATAATAATAATAATAATAATAATAATAATAATAATAATAATAATAATAATAATAATAATAATAGAATGATTAGAAATAATGGTCACTTGTTCAAATGCCACTTGGACCCTGCAGCAGTGTCACTGGCCCTGACTCTGAGACCCCCATTGGTCCTTTTTGTCCTGCTAGAAATACCTGTGAGCCAGATTTTGTGCTGCTCACATAATGATATTATTTTGTGTAGATAAAAAAAAAAAATAATTAAACAGAACGAGACAAAGCATTCAACCGCTGCACTTCTGGATGTGGAACTACAGAAAGAGAATCATTTTGTAGATTAGAATGAAACAGAGCGAGTCATGACACATGTCATTGTCAGGAGTAATCACTCACCTTTCCCAAACAGGGTCCCACAGGTGAGCAGAATGAGAAGGGCCCTGGTCTCCATGTTGAACCCTCAGCTCGTATGGACTGAACAGCGTCTGTCCAAGTGGTTGGTGTTTACTGACACAATAACCCGGCAACAGGGGAAGAGGAGTGACGTGTGCAACCCTGGATTCGATGGTGACACTCCCCTCGATATTTAGTCTAATTATAGTTTATCAAACACATTTATAGGAAGACAGGCAGATCGATAGATAGATAGATAGATCGATAGATAGATAGATAGATAGATAGATCGATAGATAGATCGATAGGTCGATCGATAGATAGATAGATCGATAGATAGATAGATAGATAGATCGATAGATAGATAGATAGATAAATAGATTGGCAGGTGTGGCATCGGCTCACAGCTCCACTGCACCGACCGGTTCGCTGAGATGCCAAAGGTGTATTAATGCACAGTCATCAAAGCTTAGCACATAGAATGTGTGAAACTCTGCGCCTTCCTCCAAAGTGCAGTGAATTATCCACACTGCACCTTTAAGGTTGAATGAGGTTTAAATGAAAAATGAAGTTAGGTCGAGCTACCGGTGAAGTTTTGGATACGTTTTGCTTCATATTTCGTCTGAAGTTCAGGCTTAGGCCAAATTTAGGTGAAGTGGAGGATAAAAAAGCTCGGGTTCAGCCTCGGGTCGGGTTCAGGCTTCATTAATAGGAAGTTGTACGGCTCAGTCTACGTTTAGGTTTCACCTCAAGTTTAAGGTGAGTAAGAATCTGTCACTCGATATCAAGATGACTTGTGGGTGCGTGTGTGTGCGTGTGTGTGTGTGTGTGTGTGTGTGTGTGTGTGTGCGCGTGCGTGCGTGTGTGTGCGTGCATCTTTGTGGTAGTGGGCTCTGTTCCCAATTTGTTGTGGAAATTGTGGTCGGAAGCGGAATGAGAGAGAGAGAGAGAGAGAGAGAGAGAGAGAGAGAGAGAGATTGGGATTCTACTAAGACAGACTATGTTAGTGGTTGTTGTGAAAGTCTGGGAACAGGAGCGTTTCTTCGTGGTGGGCGCCACTGAGCCCCCGCGAATCTGCTGAAAAATGGACTGCGTGGAAAAGATGAAAGTGAACGAACATTTGTGACAGCAGTCAGGCCACTATGTGGCGCTGTCACCTTCCCATCACCTCCGTGACTTGTCCTCATGAAAAAGCTTTCCTCCATCTCTCGGTAAATTCCATCACTTGGGGATTTTTCGGGAGCAAAACTTGTGCGGAGCCGCTCTGTGGTTTTCCGTTGTTGGGATTTGAGTAGGTTTTTTTTTAACCGCCCTTTGTCCGCTGAAGTAAAGTTGCACTTTCATTCCAAGAAAATGCTGAGTCAACTCTCAGACCAACAACTAAGACATTTTTTTTTTTTTAAAGCGGAGATCTTGTTTAAGAACTTCCCCCTTGGAACGCAATTTTTTAATTTTTTTTTTCCCCAGTCATTAATTCTTGGGGATGTCATGTGGACACATTCAGAATTGAAAAGCAAAGCAAAGCAAAGCCAAACAAAACTCAATCATTCATCACATTGGTAAAATTCCACCTCTCCACCTGACAGTTTTCCTGTAAGTCAGTCTCTGCAGGAACATTTCCTGATTCCTCTAACCGTGAGCACTGTCTTTTGTCACGAGCAAAGCGAGAGGAATGTTGAAAAAACAATGTTCGGGCGGCGAGGACACAGAGTGCCGACGCACAGAGAGAACAGATCCACGCCTTCATCACCCGCTCGGAGGCTTTTGTTTCAAAGTGAAACGTTAAAGGAACGCGACAAAGGGCCGAAAACCCAACACCTGGGCCGAGTGGCTGAGTCTCTGTGATCTGGCCCCGAGAGAATAACCTGTGTTTGCCCACCAGTGTGTGTCCAGATCAATTAAAGTGCAAAGGCAAACAATTCAAACAGCTAATCAGGTTAATGAATATTCAGAGAGTCAGACACTCAACACTTGATCGGGTTAAAAATTGACTTCAGACCACCTGAGAGAGAGAGAGAGAGAGAGAGAGAGAGAGGGAGGGAGAGAGAGAGAGAGAGAGAGAGAGGGAGAGGGAGAGGGAGAGAGAGAGAGAGGTGGGAGCCATTTTCCCCCTTGTCTCCCCTAAACGCGACCCCTCGCTAACTCTTCCTGGCGCTGAAAAGAGATGGAGTCTCGCCTGAATGTTTTCCCACATAGGCTCAGTGGGGTCGCCCTCTCCGTTTGTTCACGGCAACACGGCACCAATGTAAAGTAGCCCCCCGAAACCTTGGCCGGGGGCCCGGCTGAATTTTAAGTGGCCAAACGTTTGTGTGTGCCCCCCCTCCACCCCCACCAACCCCCTTTTTTTTTTCCCCCCCCCCCCCCCCCCCCCCCCCCCCCCCCCCCCCCCCCCGCCCCTCCCCCCCCCCCCACCCCCACTCCCCCCCCCCTCCCCCCTCTTCCTTTGAAAGCTGCTCGACTGCTGAATGCAGCGGACGGACTATCCATTCCTCTGATTAGCCCGTCCACTCTCTCCTCCCATTTTCCTTCATTGTCGTCATTAATGCCGCGGTGGGTTGCAGAGTGCCGTCAAATTACAGACGACGCCTCGAAAGTTCCTCGATTTGTTCCTATGGAGACGCAGAGAATTATGTTGTATAATGTGTTTGTTTACATACTCGGGCGGGGGGCGGGCCCCCCCGCCCCCCCCCCCCCCCCCCCCCCCCCCCCCCCCCCCCACCCGGGGACAATATTTCTTATTTCCCCTCTGGATGGACGATCCCGCCCACCCGCCCGCCGTCACCTCATGGCGGCTCTCTCTCTCTCTATATATACAAGACGGCGCGAGGTCCAGGTGATAAGGCGCGGGTGTGAAGACGGAGCGCGGCCATGCGGTGTAAAGTCCTCGTCTTCGTCGGCCTGCTGGCTCTGGCAAAGCACGGTGAGTGTCGCGTCGTTTCGCAGGAAACCCCCCGGGGGAGCTGGAACCGCTGGTGCCGACCCACGTGGAGATGGAGCCGGGCCGAGACGGTGCCGGGGCATGTCAACCGTCCCCGAGCCGCCGGACTCTTATTTTATTTTATTTTTTTTTTGAGGGATTTCTCCGACCAAAGGTCACTTCAGACTTGTTCTTGCTCCCGGAGCAACAACAACAAGAACAAGTCATTGTCCTCTTGCAGCCCTGAGTTCTCGCAGCTCGTTCTTGACACATCATCTGGGCAGAACTTTGGTCTTGTTCTTGTGTTCGACAGCTGCCGTGTGATTGGTCAGAAACGTGTTCTTGTGTGTATATATATGTATATATATATATTTTGCTTTAGTGTGTGGGTCATGAAATGGTGTGATGACTCCAAAACGATAAACATATAAACACATGTGGATCGGGTTATAATAGAAAAGTGTCAGTCCTGTGTGTGTGTGTGTGTGTGTGTGTGTGTGTGTGTGTGTGTGTGTGTGTGTGTGTGCGTGTGTGTGTGTGTGTGTGAGCCTGATCCATTGTTTACTCCTGCGTATGCGCGACCCGGTGATGATCATAAGGTTTGTAAGCAGCCAATGAAGCAGATGTTTGTCTTTACAAACTGAGATTGCACAGCAGCAGATTGAGTGACGTCGCGCGCGCACATCGCGTGACCTCTCGGTACTCGACGGTCGCATCGCAGGTCAAACCGGACCAGGAAGAGTTAACGGCACTCGTCACGTATCTGTGTCGTTCGTCTCCCATTCATCGGCCGCCTTTGATCAGCCTGCCAGTCACACTTCACATCACCACGCGCAACGCAAACACTTGACGCTGAAGAAAGTGTCCGGCGCTCCGGCTCCACGCCCGGGACACTTCGCGCCGCGGTTACTCATTAAGCCCAGCGTCTGCTCGGAGTCGCGATGAAAGGCTCTGGCGTTTACTCTAATTCGAGGAGGTGAATTCTCCGATTACTGATTTACAATCGAGACATGAATAGAAAGTATGTGAGAAGCGAATCACAAAGAGTTCACTCAAAATCCTTTGTTGATTTGTCCTGCGGCGATATGAAGAGACTCGGAGATAAACCGCCTGCGCTCATGCAGCCTGTGTATTCGTGTGTATTCGTGTGTATTCCTGTGTATTCGTGTGTATTCCTGTGTATTCGTGTGTATATGTAGAGTTGTACTTTCATTTTTTAGTACTTTTTTTTAACTTTTCTTACGTCGAAGATATTTCTCAGATATTTCTTGGCCCCGTTTCTTCGGTGGGGATTTAAGTGACCAAAGGTGGATTTTTATTACCTCTGTCAGGAAACCGCCGTGTTTGTGTGATGCTTTGCAGGATTACGCAAAAAACCACAGAACTGATGAGCAGGTAACTCGGTGGAGGACTGGAATACGTGTTCAAACGAGAAGGTCTGAAGCAGAGGGGGAGGATTATCCCTCCGGGTTCATGAAAGTCTCTTGAATTAGCTTTAAAAGAGCGGTGAAGATCTAATCAGTGCTGCAGTGCCTCAGATCCATGGATGGGTTCATGGAGCAGGACGCTGTATTGATCATGTGACCCCATTCAAGTCTATGGAAGTTGCTCCCCCTGGCCTCTGACCAATGAGATTAAATCCGGGTTATGCGGCACTTTGCCCCCATGCGACATTATCACCAAAATAAAAGCATCATATGTTAAAAATATCCACTACCAATAATCACCCATGAGTATGTCTGGAGGTGTCCTGCAAAGAGTTTTACAGGCGTCTAAATTACTATTGTGGTCTATGGGGGGGTTTTGTTGCAGTACCGCAAATGGCCACTGGGGGATGTTTGCTGAAGGTCTGAGAGGAGGCGCTGTATCCCCCGCTATCAATGCGTCCGTGATCAGAACCTCATTGAACGTAGCCTCATCTGAAATCTCCCCCTCCGTCCCTCAGGGTCTCCCAGTCAAATCCAGGCTCGCCCAAATACGAACGCCACCCTCCCCTGCAACGCCACGCTCCCCTCCCCCGCGGACCCGACTCTCCTCGCCGTCAGCTGGATCCGCAACGGCTCCTCCATCGCCTCGTTCGGAGTGGCGGCGGCTCCGACCGTCAAGGACGGCTACATCTGGAACACCAGCGATTTCAGCAGCGGGGACTTCGCGCTCACCGTGCTCAGTTCCAGTTTCAGCCAGCAGGGGGCGTACGAATGCACGGTCAGCTACAACTCCACCACCCTGCGCTCCAGCAACGTCACGTTCAGCATCGTCGGTGCGTCCCGGTTCACCTCTGGGGATAGCGGTGTGAATCGTCGAATGAAAAGCTCATTCCTGTGTTTCTCTCCGTAGCTCTGCCCACTCTCTCCATCCCCCCGCAGTGGGTGGTGCTGGAGACGGAGAGTGAGCTCGAGTGCCGAGCGGACGGCTTCTACCCTCCGCCCGTCTCCTTCTCCTGGACCAGAGACGGACAAGAGATCAAGCCTCCCCTCCGGGTCGAAGGCGAACAGACTGCGGACGGTTTCTACTCGGCGGCGGGGAACTTGACCTTCTTTCCTTCCCGCGACGACCAGAACGTGACCTTCGGCTGCAGAGTGTCGCACAATGGCCACGAGCGCCAGCTGGGGTTTCTACTCAACATCACATGTGAGTGAGAAGACGATGCACTGAAGGAGGGTTGTTTATTGAGCTGAATGTTGAAAAAGACATTGACTCAGAGGTGCAGGACTAGTGGTGAAGTTGCGTATTGCAGCTGGAAACCCCCTCACCTCCTCTTCCCGTTCCTTTCCCCTCTGTTGTCGTTGGCTTTTATTTTGTCCGTTCTGTAAAAACCAGGCGGAGGCCCTGCACCTGATGTAAACCTAAGGCAGAGCCAGTTTAGCCAGTTCTAAAATTATAATGGAATGTGGCCAACAGTAAACTTGCACTTGACTTACCGCTCCAGTGAACATAGCCTCTCCGCGTTGGCTTTCCGAGCATCAGGGGATCAGTAGATGGAGCGGCCATGTTGAGTGACGGGTTTACGACCTTGTTTTTTTTTTTGTCTTACAAAATCAACCCAACCCCATTCAGCCAAAATACAACCGGAGGAGTTCTTTGTGGACATCCGTTGAGTAGTTTTTGCACAATCCTGCCAACAAGCAGTCGAAATTCTAACCATGTTGTTGGAGGAAATGATCCCATCGATATTTACCTTTCATTGAGAACCACACTCAGGTTTCACGAGGTATCAAAGCTCAAAGCTTTGAGAATGTTGACTTATCCATCTGCGTGCCAGACCCCCCGTCCGTCAGACTGTCCGCCGTGCCGCCGCGCTCCCGCGACGTCCCCCTCACTCTCTACTGCGACCTGGACAACTTCTTCCCGGAGGACGTGTCGGTGTCCTGGCTCCAAAACGGCAGCGCCCTCCCCGAGCCGCCGGCCGCCGAGCAGAACCCGGACGGGACCTACAGAACCAGGTTCTACTATTCTCTGAGTCCCGAGCAGAGGGAGCAGGGTGGGAGCGTGGAATGTGCGGTGATGCAACCCGGCCTGAAGAATCCTGCCGGCTTCTCGGCAGACCTGGAGAAACTCGATCCTCAAGGTACCTTTTGAAAGTATTCGGCGGGAGTCACCCGTCTCGTTTGTAAGATTCATGATGGACAGGATCCTCAGGCGACGTTTCCGTCCCCGGAGACAGTTGCTCTTATTGTTCGGAGTTGTTCCTTTTGATGTTTCCCTGACAGACGAGGCTCCGGTGTTGACCAAAGCCGCCAAAGCGTCGGTGGCCATGATGTGCATTTCCATCGTGCTGGTCTTCCTTCTCTGCTTCGGCTTTTCTTGGCGGAGGAGGGACGGTGAGTCCCAAAGCGTCCGGCACTTGGATTGACAGCCTCCGTTGACCTGTAATGACCCGACCTGGTTGTTTACCATGTCAACACAGCCGGCTGTGAGGAATCCTGACCCAGTATGAACTGGTTCGCAGCCTTGGATCCTCAGTTGGAATTTTTCCGGTCCTCTCAAAGTCGAGGCCTAAATCTAACCGCCCGCAGAATTGGTGACCTGATTTTAAAGGTGCAGTGTGCAGGACTTTGGTCGTTTTTGTCACTTACCAAAAACATTACAAAACAACGACATACGGACCTTTTCTATGAGTTTATAATCACCTCAATGAGCCATAGATGAGCCTATTAATGTATATTTACATGAGGAGCGGGTCCTCTCTACGGGGGCCGCCATGTTTTTACAGTAGCCCAGAGTGGCGTTTTACTGACAACTGAAGTCGACCACAGCTTCTCCTGCTTGTTCAGAAGGGTGATGGATACAACATGTAACTTCACCTCTAGAGGTCACCAAATCTTACATTCTTGGTTTTTATATGAAGCCATCTTTAATTCCCATCATATACTTTTTACCCATGAACTGGAGTTCTTTTTGAACCTTTGGAGAGACACTGTGTATTGCCACTGTTGTCCAAAGAGTGCTGTTAACCCTATTTTTAAAGGTTCTGTCCGTATAATACATCAAATACATATTGTTATTTCTGTGTAAGTGTGACTTTATCATGAATGACTGTGCCCAGCTTCTGCTTTTCCCACATGTTGACATTTCTCTCCCGCTCGTCTTGACTCACCCAGAGAAGCAGAAGTCTCTGACGGTGTCGGGCGTCATCCTGCCGCCGCGGGTGATCGTGGGTCAGAAGGGCCGGGTGACGGTGAGCATCGAGGGCCGGAGGGTGGACCGGGTCCAGACCACGTGGTTCCTCAACGATACCGCTATCTCCGACACCTCGTTCACAGGTGAGGGGGCGGGGGTGACCTTTGACCAGATGACCTTTGACCCCTGGCCTCTGAGTACCGACTATTCTGGACCAAAACAAAAGTATCCAGGGAGTGGCATCAGTTTCATTGTAATTGATGAAGCAATGATGTTTCCCAGAATTATTTTTTTTAAGTCAATAAAAACAGGAAGTGGTTTAATTTTTTTTTTTTCTGCTCCTGGATCTCACCTTGTTTTTCTCTTACTCTATTATTCCGCTAACAACTTTACACTCATGCACACGAAGGCACCTCTAAAGCCAACTTTAACTGCCTCTACACCCCCCTAACCACCATTCATCTCCCCTACGGCCTAACTCTCACCTCCCCAGCGTCGGAGAAGGGCCCCCTGCTGCCCTCCAGAGGCGAGATGGCGTATTACAAGCTGCACACCGAGGGCCCTCTGCACTCGTCCGGCAGCGGCACCCAGCAGCTGATCTCCGCTCTGACCTTCATCCCCCAGATTTCCCTTCACAAGTCGGCGGTGTTCAAGTGTCAGGTGTCCTACATCGGCAAGGACAAGATCATGGTGGAGAAGGTGTCGGAGAAGTTCACCATTCTGTGTAAGAGCTTTTTGTTTATCTCCGTCATTTTCTCAGGTTTGATTCTTTTCTGCCATTTTTAGTGAAAGATGAACGTGTGTGTTTTTTCCCCTCACAGCTCCTCCAGAGGTCTCAGAAATCCAGCTGGCAGAGACACCGAATGACTCAGGTGAAGTAGCAGTTGACTCCTTTAATAGCATTAAAGGGACAGTGCGTAAATTAGGTCACATCTTGGAAAGGTTGTTGGAGAATACTCCGCACCTTACCCTTCATAGTTAGTTTTGACATTGTGTTTTTGTTCAAACTAAACAAAACATGGTGGCCTCCATAGTGAGGGACCACTTCTAATGAACAGTGTCATTCAAAACATTTGGACTGAGCAACCTCTGGGGCTGATGGATGAGTCAAGTGGAAAACCCTGCAGTTCACAGGGTGGCCACTAGAGGCTGGCTCCAAAAGCGAGTCAATAGTCTCCATAGACTCCCATGTTAAAATGGTTTCACTTTAGAGGCCTGGTACAAAGTACGGTTTTGGTCTCAACCAGTCACATTTTTTCCTGTGACAACTGTTCTGGGGGTGTAATGGTTTCCTAATTCTTATCCTCTCGCCCTTTGAATGAAAAAAAACGGAAAAAAAAACATCGAAAATATCTTTATCGCTCTTTATCATCTCGTCCCCCTTCCATTGGAACAGGAGATCATCTATCTCCTGTCTAAATTCGATCTCAATTCCTACACACTGGACCTTTAATAGTACATCCCTGTCTTCCACGCCTCCGTCCTCCAGACGTGATCAGCATGACGGTGCGAGCCTCGTGTTTCCATCCGGACGTCATCACCTTCCGCTGGTTCTGTCAGGGGGGGGAGCTGAGCCCCGTGGCCTCGCAGGCCTCCTCCTCCCCCAGGCCCAACTCCGAGGGCTTCTTCTCGGCCTACAGCCAGTGCAAGCTGCCCCGCAGCGAGCTGGAGAAGGGGGGCACCAAGGTGTGGGTCAGTGTCCACCACATGGCGCTGAAGCAGCCCGTCACACGCGAAACCAGAGGTAGGAAACGGGGGAGGGAAAGAAGGAAGCGTTGATTGCAGGCTTGAAACACAAAGGTTAATGACCTCGCCGACCTCATGGCAGGCTTCCTCAAGAGGCCGAGCGTGTCGGAGATCTTCTGCTCCGCCGCCCCCCACGGTGGCACCCTGGGGTGCGAAATCACAAACTTCTACCCGCCGGACGTGTCGGTGACGTGGCTGAAGCTCAGAGAGGGAGAGCGGGACGACCGGGAGGAGGAGGTGATGGACGGGGGGGAGCTGTGGGGCCCCCTGCTGACCCAACCCCGGATCTACAGGGCCACGGCCACTCTGAGCAGGGGGCTGCTGGGGCAGGAGAGGAGGGGCAGAGGGGGGGCCATCGTCTGCAGGGTGGAGCACTGCTCCCTGCAGCAGCCCATCGAGAGGCGCTGGGACAACGTCGACATCGGTATGAAGCTTTTTATTTTATTTTATTTTATTTTTTATTTTTAAGGCATTTCTGTTCGTGACAGAAAAAGAACCCATAGAATTTAAAGTGATGGTAAGCCATTATCTTAAGCTGATGAGTCATTTTACCCACGGATTATTTTTGAGGTGAGGAGTCATTTTTGAATATGAATCATTGTTTAGGGAGTTGAACTCATTGTTTTAGTGAATGAGATCATGATTTTAGTTTTTTCTTTTGTGTTTTTCGAGATTTTCAATTTTTGAAAAAAAGGTAAAGTAGTTTAGTCATTATTTTTTCGATGAAGGAATTAGGTCATTATTTTTGCGATATAACATTTTGAGATGTTGAGTAATTTTTTTTAATATTAAGTTATTATCTTTCTGATATTCCTGTATTTCTATATGAAAAAATGTTGTTTTTTTTTCATCTGGTCCTTTTTTGGAGAGTCTTTTGGAAAATCTCCCCTCTAAGTTTCGTATGATACTAATTTGAAGGATTTCTTCAAAAGTGTCAATGTATCTTCCACACAATCCCACCAATCACCTCAGAAATCAATAAATACTCACGTTTGTATTCTTCTCTCTCCTCCAGCCGTTCCCTCCATTCCTCCATCTTTCTCCGTGTGCTGGAGCAGCGAAGGGGTCGGCGTCTTCTCCCTCCTGTTGAAGGGAGGTCACCCAAAGGTCAAGTTGCTGTGGGCAGCAGGGGGCGCCACCCTCTCACCGCTGGTCTCCAGCGAGACGGAGGAGATCGGAGATGACGGTCAGAGGGAGCTGAAGAGTGTGTGCGCTCTGGAGAAGTCAACCCGTCTGCTGAGTCCCACCCTCAAACAGCCCGAGAGACCCAAGAGCAGATTCACCATCAGTAAGTGTGTGTGTGTGTGTGTGTGTGTGTGTGTGTGTGTGTGTGTGTGTGTGTGTGTGTGTGTGAGAGAGAGTGTGTGTGTGTGTGTGTTTGAATTACAGACTGTACATGCAGTCTGAAAACATAACAGCTCTGTGTAAGCCGAGCATCAATGCTCGCCCCCTAGTGGCTGACTGTAACGTAGGTCACAGCCCCTCCTCCGTGTTAGTGGATGGGACGTGCACCAACTGAAATCATTACATCACCTCATATGAATTCATTAAGTACTTTTTTTTATCTAGTGATGGAAAACACATTCATTCATTCATTCATTCATTCATTAAACATACTCAATTTTCAGTTTTATTCCAAATAATTAAACTTGCAGTTAAACTTAGGGGCGGAGCCAAATTCTTTGACATGAACGCAGGGGTTAATTTGCCTGGTAACGAGTTACTTGTATAATGCTGTAATTAGTTACTTGTTGGGAGACGTAACTTGTAACTAGTTACTTTTGAAAAGCAACTTATCGCACCAAAGCACAATTCGACCTCATGTTTCCTTCGTTGCCGTCGTTGCTTCTCAGAAACGAAAGCAGCTGTTACAGACCCAAACACTGAGGGCATCGAGTACATCGACGAGAAAGTGGACGGAGACAACAACAACACGGACAGGGACGAGGAGACAAAGTCGGATTTGGACGAGGACAGCGACCGGGAACAGAAGGAGGACGAGGACGAGGAGGAGAGCGAGGAGAGCGAGGAGGAGGCGGCGCTGCACATCAACAGAGTCAACCTGAGCAGAGGCTCCAGAGAGAGCGCGCGCGCGCGGATGAGAGTGTGTGTGGAGATCACACACCCCGCCCTCACACTTCCTGTTTACCGCACATGGACAGGTAAGCGCGGGTGAATGCGAGTACCTTCGTGTTATAAGAGCTGGGTGAAGTGTCGGGGGCGGGGCCTAACTCTGGAGGTGGGCCCTTGGCCCAGGTGGCTCTCAAGAGGCCACGCCCCTTGATTTCATTTCATTTATTCGAAAGTTGACCATTTTAACATGGGAGGCGTTGGAGTCAGCCCCAAGTGGCCATCTGGTGAACTGCAGGTTTTCCTGTATCGGCCTCAACGGTCAGTGATAATGAATTGAATTGAATTGAAATACTTTATTTAATCCCTTGGGAAATTCAGCAATAAAGCTCTAAGTCAAAAACAGACGGTTATAAAATACTGGTTTTAAAAAGGAATATGTAAATGATCATAATGGATGATCCATAAACTTCAAAATAGATCAATAATTTGTCTCAATGTTTGGATAAAACGTATTTTGGCCCCTTGGTACCAAACGACAGAAGTAGCAGTACCGTCATTGGCCCTTTGTCCCTTTTTTCATTTTCCTCATCAGTCACAGAATTAGAGAATCTATTATTGCTTCTTTAATTTGCTGAGTCACGTCTCTCTCTCTCTCTCTCTCACGCACACACACACACACACACTCACACACACACACATTCACACACACCTCCCTCTCAACAGGAAATGGACTAACACGATCTCGTCTCTTTCAGAGCCCAACGAGGAAATGTCCTCCTCCACGTGGAAGACCTGATGTCTGCGATGCACCTCTTCATTTCATACAATAATATGTCTAATATCTTATGTGTCTTTGTAATAAATATAAAAATAGTGTTATTAGACTATATCCAGCCGATCCACCACATTTTTCATCTGTATTTATTTTGATCTCTCATATGTTACTTTTCATCCTCCATGATTTTTGTTCTTTTTTTTTTACATATGTTCATATTTTTGTACAAACAATAATCAGCCTTTTGTGGATGCTTTTTTTAAAACATATTAAATCACCTATATTTTTTTTTTAATACACAGAGATTTGCGTCACTTTGTCAGAGTCGACGCTGTGGTTCACTTCTGCTCAGTGCTGTCAGTTCTATGTCTGTTATTGGTCAAACACCTCTGAAGGTCTCATTTCAAAACACACTTCTGTTTTTTTTTGTTTTTTTTTTGTTCCATCACACTCTGACCACAGGGCCGTCACCTCACTGTGCTGAGCAGAGACGCCGCTGTGTCGTTGTTGAAATGAGAAATGAATAATGTGCGGTTGAGTCTGAAACTTAAACTCAAGTTAAGCTGGTAGTTTTTTTTAGTTCCCTTATTTCATTTTTAAACGAATGCCTCAGTGTTCCACATATAATTTAAAAAAACAAAACAATCCCTATTGGTACAGTTCTAATCAGCTGTGTAGCTTCAGGTGTAACAGACTGTAAACAGCCTCCCAAAGGTGAATCTAAAAATGGACTCAATCGCCACCTGGTGGCCACCTGTGGTACAGGTCATAAAACCCACCTTGGCCACGTCTAATTAAAAACTCCAGTCAAGTCTTTGAGATAAATTATTTGCATTTTCTACATTGAGGGTAGAAAATGTAAATAGATATAAGCACAAGGTGTTATTTTAATTTTGATGTTATGGGAAGACTCGCCTTAGTCTTAAAGCTATTTTATATTTTTCAATAAATGTTTCATAATATCTTATTCTGGTGTGATTCTTTGTTTGAGGAAGTTTTGCACCACTATAGGAAATGGTAACATGTTCAGATCTGAGCTCCTGGTGTTTTTCCACTTCCGTTTTAAACAGCAAAATACATTTTTTTAAACAAATAAACGTATAAATAAATGAGCTTGATTATTTGTCTGATGCATCACATCTACAAACTAACAGGTGAAACTGTGAAGAGTCTCAGCCTCTTACTCATTAGCACCACCCACCGGATGTGTGTGTGTGTGTGTGTGTGTGTGTGTGTGTGTGTGTGTGTGTGTGTGTGTGTGTGTGTGTGTGTGTGTGTGTGTGTGTGTGTGTGCGTGCGTGTGGTTGCAGGAGGAACTGAACCAGGCTGCAGCTTCATGTCACCTCTCAGGACCTTTAATCCTTCACACAACCTTGACTTTTTAAAAGAACAGCTCTCAGGCTGAAGGAGGTGGAGGACGTTTGAAGATGGACCCGGACAGCAGCTCTGTTTCCCGGGTAGAGAGGACTCTGTGGGCCGTGTGGGTGAGTGGAGCTTCTGACTGAACTCAGGTGAAGTTGGTTTCAGGTTGGATGTTTAGTGTCACCGAGGGACTTCATACAAATGTTCTGAGGGACTGTCGATAAGTGTGTTTACGTTTTATCAACTAGTTTGCAGTACTTAGGGGCTGTCAACAAATGTACATAGGGACCACCAATGTATTTACTTAGGGACTATCAACAAGTATATTTAGGGACTATCAACAAGCATACCTAGGGACCATCAATAAATTCACGTAGGTACTGTCAACAAGTTTACTCAGGGACCATCAGTGTATTAACTAAGGGACTGTCAACACGTTTTTAGAGTGACCGATAATGTTTCAACTTAGGGACTATCAACAAGTGTACTTAGGGACTATATTTTTTTTCTCTCTCTCTCTCTCTCTCTCTCTCTCTCTCTCTCTCTCTCTCTCTCTCTCTCTCTCTCTCTCTCTCTCTCTCCATATCCTCCCAGAACTACATCACTGAAGCAGTGAACAGACTCCTCAATCCAGAACCCACTTCCACTGAGAGCAACAGCCAGGATCCCCTGCAGGGATCTGCAGATGAACCTTCAGGCTCCCACCACGTGGCAGATGACACCACTGAGCAGGGCGAGGATGAGGAGAGCCCTCACGCCACCTCCTCTCTGCTCGGCTTATCGCGCCCGGGCGTCGCCTGGGATCTCTGCACCACAGAGATCAACTTGGGGCCTGAAGCAGGACTCGTCTCCGTCAAAGCAAAGGAAGACGAAGAATCCGACAGTAGCGGACAAGTTGAGACATCGAAGGATGAAGAACATGACGAGGGGGCGTCTCTAAGTCCTACAGATGATGGAGAGCCTGGTGCTGAGGAGGCTTTGGATGCATTGAGCCAGAGAGTGAATGACGCCCCAAGTACGATAGAGGAGCAGGATGAACTCCGCCATGATGGGGTGTCGCCGCCGGCCTGGGAAGATGAAAACAAAGATGGGAACCGGGGTGTTATTGCACCGTGTGGCGAATTGAACGCGGCCCTCAGACCATGTGGCGTTGAGTCAGAGGATGTGGGGCAAGAGGATGTTGTTGGAGAAATTGATGAAGCTGAGGATGAGAGGGACCAGCTGATGCATGAAGAGCGTTTTACCAAACGCCTTGTCTCCGACGAGGAGTCCGTGCAGGATCCCGAGGTTGACGACACTCTGGTGCAAACCAATGATGACGGCGGCAAAGTAGCCGATGAGTCAGCAGACGCTTCATCAAAGGAGAGATTCTCTGATGAGGATCTAACAGAGTTTGCCAGTGAAGAGGAGGACGACAGCAAAGAAAGTCCAACCCCTTCGGTTCCAGTCCAAGCCGGACGGGAAATAGGCTCAGAGCTCAGAAGTATTCCCCCTGGGGATGGTGAAGGCCACGCCGCTGTGCCACATTCTTCAACAAGTGAGGAAACACGAGAGGGAGTTCCTGAACACAACAATGAGCCGGGGCCAGATGAAAATACAACACAAAGGTTCCTGGAAGGAGGAAATTGTGAGGGACCGCTACAAGAAGTGGTGGCGAGCAGAGAGTGTTCAGTGTTTCAGAGGGAGGACAGACACGAGAGAGTAGAAGATACTGAAGAGAGGACAGAGGGACGGCGGCTTGGGACAGAAGAAGAGAGAGTTGAACTTGCGATCGAAGGCTCCGGACACCCGGTGAAGACCGGGATTGAAGACTTGGACGAAGAGGAGACACAAGTTCAAGTTGGGGCAAGAGAGGAGGAAACAGATGAGTCGCCGGATGGGACCCAAGAGAAGTTGTTTGACGCTGACATGGATGAAGGGATAAGTGGAACCACAGATGCTGTCGGAGACACTGGTGATACTTTGAAGGTCCTCGAGCCAGAGATGAATGTCTTCCACAGGTGAAGTTGGTTTCAGGTTGGATGTTTAGTGTCACCGAGGGACTTCATACAAATGTTCTAAGGGACTGTCGATAAATGTGTTTATGTTTTATCAACTAGTTTGCAGTACTTAGGGGCTGTCAACAAATGTACTTAGGGACCACCAATGTATTTACGTAAGGACTATCAACAAGTATATTTAGGGACTATCAACAAGCATACCTAGGGACCATCAATAAATTCACGTAGGTACTGTCAACAAGTTTACTCAGGGACCATCAGTGTATTAACTAAGGGACTGTCAACACGTTTTTAGAGTGACCGATAATGTTTCAACTTAGGGACTATCAACAAGTGTACTTAGGGACTGTCAATGCATTTATTCAGGGACTATTGATACATTTATTTACTCTCTCTCTCTCTCTCTCTCTCTCTCTCTCTCTCTCTCTCTCTCTCTCTCTCTCTCTCTCTCTCTCTCTCTCTCTCTCTCTCTCTCTCTCCCCTCCCAGAACTACATCACTGAAGCAGTGAACAGACTCCTCAATCCAGAACCCACTTCCACTGAGAGCAACAGCCAGGATCCCCAGCAGGGATCTGCAGATGAACCTTCAGGCTCCCACCACGTGGCAGATGACACCACTGAGCAGGGCGAGGATGAGGAGAGCCCTCACGCCACCTCCTCTCTGCTCGGCTTATCGCGCCCGGGCGTCGCCTGGGATCTCTGCACCACAGAGATCAACTTGGGGCCTGAAGCAGGACTCGTCTCCGTCAAAGCAAAGGAAGACGAAGAATCCGACAGTAGCGGACAAGTTGAGACATCGAAGGATGAAGAACATGACGAGGGGGCGTCTCTAAGTCCTACAGATGATGGAGAGCCTGGTGCTGAGGAGGCTTTGGATGCATTGAGCCAGAGAGTGAATGACGCCCCAAGTACGATAGAGGAGCAGGATGAACTCCGCCATGATGGGATGTCGCAGCCGGCCTGGGAAGATGAAAACAAAGATGGGAACCGAGGTGTTATTGCACGGTGTGGCGAATTGAACGCGGCCCTCAGACCATGTGGCGTTGAGTCAGAGGATGTGGGGCAAGAGGATGTTGTTGGAGAAATTGATGAAGCTGAGGATGAGAGGGACCAGCTGATGCATGAAGAGCTTTTTACCAAACGCCTTGTCTCCGACGAGGAGTCCGTGCAGGATCCCGAGGTTGACGACACTCTGGTGCAAACCAATGATGACGGCGGCAAAGTAGCCGATGAGTCAGCAGACGCTTCATCAAAGGAGAGATTCTCTGATGAGGATCTAACAGAGTTTGCCAGAGAAGAGGAGGACGACAGCAAAGAAAGTCCAACCCCTTCGGTTCCAGTCCAAGCCGGACGGGAAATAGGCTCAGAGCTCAGAAGTATTCCCCCTGGGGATGGTGAAGGCCACGCCGCTGTGCCACATTCTTCAACAAGTGAGGAAACACAAGAGGGAGTTCCTGAACACAACAATGAGCCGGGGCCAGATGAAAATACAACACAAAGGTTCCTGGAAGGAGGAAATTGTGAGGGACCGCTACAAGAAGTGGTGGCGAGCAGAGAGCTTTCAGTGTTTCAGAGGGAGGACAGACACGAGAGAGTAGAAGATACTGAAGAGAGGACAGAGGGACGGCGGCTTGGGACAGAAGAAGAGAGAGTTGAACTTGCGATCGAAGGCTCCGGACACCCGGTGAAGACCGGGATTGAAGACTTGGACGAAGAGGAGACACAAGTTCAAGTTGGGGCAAGAGAGGAGGAAGCAGATGAGTCGCCGGATGGGACCCAAGAGAAGTTGTTTGACGCTGACATGGATGAAGGGATAAGTGGAACCACAGATACTGAAGAAGACACTGATGTCACTTTGAAGATCCTTAAGCCAGAGATGAATGTCTTCCATGAGTCGGCAGAAACTCCAGAGTTCATCAAATCCGGACTCACGGATCCGTCTCAGGGAGAGTCAAGAATATCAGACCTTCAAGAAGAGGTGGAGAGCAGAGAGTTTTCGGTGTTTGAGATGGAGCTTATGGAGGAGAGACAAGAGAGAGTAGAAGATCATGAAGAGAGGGCGGAGCTTAGGACAGAGCAGGAGACTGTTGAACCTATGATCCAAGGCTCAGGACACCTGGTGAAGATGGGGATTGAAGACTTGGAGGTAGAAGATACACAAGTTGGTGCAAGAGAGGAGAAGTTGCAGGATGGGACCCAAGAGATGTTGCTTGACGTTGACATGGATGAAGGGATAAGTGGAACCACAGATGCTGTCGGAGACACCGGTGATACTTTGAAGGTCCTCGAGCCAGAGATGAATGTCTTCCATGAGTCGGCAGAAACTCCAGGGTTCATCAAAGCCGGACTCACGGATCAGTCTCAGGGAGAGTCAAGAATATCTGACCTTCAAGGGGAGATGGAGAGCACAGAGTTGTCAGTGTTGGAGAGGGAGCTTATGGAGGAGAGACACAAGAGAGTAGAAGATCGTGAAGAGAGGGCGGAGCTTAGGACAGAGCAGGAGAGAGTTGAACCTATGATCCAAGGCTCAGGACACCCGGTGAAGACGGGGATTGAAGACTTGGAGGAAGAGGAGACGCAGGATGAGACCCAAGAGATGTTGCTTGACGTTGACATGGATGAAGGGATTAGTGAAACCACAGATGCTGAAGAAGACACCGACGACACTTTAAAGATCCTTAAGCCAGAGATGAGTGTCGTCAGTGAGTCGGCAGAAACTCCGGGGTTGATCAAATCTGGATTTACCGTTCAGTCTCAGGAAGAGTCTAGAATATCTGACCTCAGTGGTGAGGAAATGCAGGACTGGGGCACGGGTATGGAAGAGGGAGATCATGAAGTTGAGGAACAAGTGCAAAACACAGGAAGTGACCAAAATACTTTGCTGGCAAAACCTGAATCCTCTGGACCGGATGAGCCAAAAGATCAGCCATCGGATGAAGAGTCCGAGGAGAGTGATGAGGAGACGCTGCGAGACCAAGAAGCAGCAGCAGCAGATGAGACTGAGACAACCGAGCGGGTACCACCGGAGCAACCGGGCAGTGATGTGATCGATGAGGAAATCCTTGACTTGTGGATAAAGACGGTGACGCTACAGGAAGTCAACGGCACCGAAGAAGAAAAAGAAGAGGGAAGGCCTGTGAGCGAGCAACAAGAGGTGGAGCCTCAAAATGAGAAAGAATTGCCGACAGAGACGCCTGTGGAGTCAAGAGAACCTGGATTAGTCAGTGACACCCAATTGTCCTCCGGATTGTTGGACCTTACTGGCAGTGAATGCGGCACAGTTCACAGGGAGTCCTGTCCTCTTATGTCATCACAAGACAACTCGGAGTCAGCGGTTATTCCTGAATTGTCTCCTCCACAACATGAGGATGAGTCTCAGGCACAGGCAGCAGAGGAGGGGACATCGTGGACTGAGGAGTCAACGCAAGAGACCAGGGTCCAATCTAGTTTGGGAGTGAAGGGTGGACGTCTGAATCTGGAATGGGATGAATCCCAAGAGGACACACGTGAGGAGCAACCAGAAGAAAATGGAACTGGATCAAGAGCCAAGGCTCTTTTCACACGCGTGGAAACAGAGGATGCAGATCTCGAGGAAATGGAATCCGACTCTGAGGAGGAGCGACGACAACCCGGAGGTGACTCTGAGGAGGTGTGTTCACGCGATGACAACATGCCGACGGACTCAGAAGACGATGAAGCGGAGAGGTTGTTCTCGGAGGAAGTGGTGGAGCCAAACTGGCCTGAGACGGAAGAGGAGTCAGCGGTAGAATCTGACGTAAGGTTTCCAGTAAAGAAACATATGGAGTGACGTAATGTTTTGCTAGAGATGGTGTTAGATGAGCTGATGTCGTCGCTGCAGGTGGATGCTCTGGATTTCACCCCACAAAGGTGGAGAATCGCGGTGAAGAACCCTCGTGTGAGGCCGCCCACTGACCCACGCTCCCTGCTGCATCTGCCCTCTCTGGACCCGACGCCGGCGCCACGTCTGCCGGTTCAAATCCCAGCCGGTGTGCCCTTAGGTGGCAGGGGTATTGGAATAAAACTGCCTGGTAGGCGACTTAGAATCCAACTGATTTTACAGGTTCGGTGTGCTGGACTTGGTGACGTCTGGTGGTGGAGACTCATGTGGTTTTGTTTGTCCATTCTCGGCCACTGTAAAAACATGGCAATCCAACATGGCCGCCTCCAATGAGAGGATCGACTCCTGATGTATATGTGAAGAATTCATTCTAGGGTCAAAAACAACAGTTCCCGCAATTGTGTTTGTTTTATTGTCCTATTCTACAAATAGATATGTTTCACCTAAATCGACACACTGGACCTTTAAACATGTATATGCTCACATGCAGAATCTCTATAGGAACATGTGTATCATACATTTGTTTTGAATATCCTGTTGTGTTACATATTGTGTTCATAATGTCTAATATCTTTGTTGTCAGGCTTCGGTGCAGGTTTCCCTGTTTTAAAAAAGACACAACATGTAGTGAGAGAGGAGAAGAGCTCAGAAAGCGCTCCACAGGTTCGATCACTCTTTATCAATAATCTGTGAATTACATCTCATGTCGAGAAGTGCACAAGTTTAAAATATTTAAACGTGTTAAAGGAACCGGAGATGAAGCCTGAGGAGAAGAGTGATGCTTCCCAACAGCACAGACCTAAATGGATGCCTCCAAAACACCCAGGGTAATGACATTATTTAAATTAAAAAATGTATTTATTCATTTTTAATTATTCATTAAATGTTTCCGTAGATTTGGAAATCCTCTGATGTCCGAGCTGAAAACCAAACTGAAGAAAACCTCTGAAGAGTGATGGAAGATGACTTTGTGTGATTGTGATATGCAAACAGATTTATTTTTGTTTTATTTATCAAACTAGATAAATTGATGAAGTCAATGTGGACATTTTGTAATAAAGCTTTATTGAAATTTGCGACAGTGCCTGGCTGAGTTATTTTTCTCTCGCAGCATTTATTATTATTATTATTATTATAATTATTATAATCATTATTATTATTATTACTACTATTATTGATATTGTTGTGATTATAATTATTATTATATTTACTTATGAAAATGTTGTTTACACCGTTTTTTCTTCTGACTTAATACGGGGACCGAACTATAGGTGTCAGTGTTGCCATGCCATCTAATTCAACCCTAAACAGACGAAGAAGAACTTTGGTGAGTTGTGATTGGTTGGAATGATCCAATGAGCGTCAAACGGGCTTGTATTTTGAACTGGAGCGGCTCCTTCGCTGGAGGCAGTGTGACGTCTAACTTTTCACCGTCAATGTTGGTGTTTATGGAAGTTTTGTAGTTTCGTTTGACTCGTTTCTTTATTAAGCAAACAAGTTGACTTATCTCCGCGGGCGTCAGGAAGTGTCGGCTGGGATTGGTAAGTCGCTAACGAGCTACTAACCGACAGTCACGTTGTCAAGCTAATGTTAGCTTAGCCTCTCAGCATCTGTACTGCCACCTATGAGGCCAGCTGTATTTAGTAAGAGCTCGTGTTGTTTACGTCTGTGACGTCATGTTATCGAACTAAATGTAAGTGCTAACTAAACAATACATTTTCATAATAAATATGAGTCAAACACCTCCAGCGTCCCCATAATAGTCCTACTCATCATATGTTATCATCACCCAATAACTTCATTATGAAATGACCGAAGTCACTTCTCTACCTACATGTAGTGGGAGAAAATAATATAAGATAAATACAAGTATATAACAAGTAAACATTGATTTATGTCATACAATGATAATGATCATAATATTTAGTCCTCACATAAGACAGCGATGACGTTGAAAACTGTAACATACATTTATATCCACCTATTAGTGAAAGATTCTTTTAAAACATGTGATGGTGAAGCATGTCTGAAATATCCAAACAAAAGTTGAAGTCCATTTCTTAGAATCTAAGATGATTAGTTCGTGTTTACATGGTAGTTAAATAAAGTTATTCTGCTTTGACTCAATCTGTCATCGCTCAGGCTGTGGCAACAGAGCACGGAACGAGCCGTTCACAAGTATGACGAGTGAGACGACTCTGCAAACCTCATGTCATCGGGATAATGCAGAGGTGGATGAATGCAGTGAAAACATTCCACCCGGAGCCACCGCTGACATGTCAAAGCTGCAGGTCCAAGGAGAGGTCGTTGTGAATTTCTCTGCTCAGACAAACAGAGAGAACAAACCTCTCTCTGAGTCCTGCACCTTTTCAACTCCAGCGCCAACAAGTAGCAGCAGCAGCGGCGGCGGCAAGAAAAAGTCCCGGATGTCCGGCCTCCAATCTGCGCTAACACCGTTTTTAAAATACCTAAACATCGGCAGCAGATGTCCATCTCCAGATCCACCGAGCTGTGGGAGCAGTCCTCAGCCGGGCTCCCCGTCTTTCCCCACAGCAAAGTGTCCGAAACCAGGCGGGGGATCGAGCCAACATCCACCTCCCGGTCTCGGTGGGCGATCCTCAGGCAACAAAGATTCTCCTGTGGACTGGCTCCATGATGAGTGCCTGCCGGAGATCTCTCTCCTGGACTGTACGCATGATTCCACGATGCAAACGACGCACACAGAAGCACACGCCACACCGCGCGTGCTGCCTCTGAAACGGTCAAAACATAACTGCACGGGCACAGATCTGAAAATGCCCGACACCCCCAGTATGAAGATGGAGCCCGAGCGCTGGATGGATGACCGATATTTCCCAGAAATCACTCTGCTTGATGTCACACGGGATTCCGAGCTCTCGCCGGCAGCACCAGAGGTATCTCCTCTGGACGTCTCTCAGGAAACCCCCCCAGTGGACGGTGTGGAGCACAGCAGGCCTTTGTCGGAGCTCAGCCGATCCGTCGCGTCGGAGCCTGACAAACCGGACGCAGTGCAAACCGAGGAACTGTCCACAACGCTCACCGGCGGCGGCAGCGCGCACGCCACGAGCTCGTTCAGCGAACAGTCAAAGTGGGCTCCGGAAGCCGTGAAATCTCTGGAAGCAACGTGGGATATTTCCGCGGGTGGAAACAACACAGAGAACATGAAGTGCGAGGAGACGCTCGGCGTCCAAGCTGCTAACGTGACTCACAATTTAAGCTCTGCCAGCAGCGCGAGCGCCGCCTCCCAGCCCTCCGACGTGCAGAGTAACACCAGTCTGAAAAACCTCACCGCTGATCTTCACGTCGAACCCATGGAAACGTCGAATCGTTCGGACCCTGGCGACAAAGAGCCGCCGGCCTCCGGCAAGGAGACGAGGGCGCCTCAGAGGAGCCCAGGAACGGACGGGTCCGCAAACAGCACCTTTACCATGGACCAGCCTGCAGATGTGAGCGCCTCCTCCAAGTTAAACACCACCGATCCAGCGCCCTGCCCTCAGAATAAGACGCTGGATCTTCCCCCAACTGATGCAGCAGAGAGTTCCAAAGCAGAAAGCGAGGCCACGGACCCGGTCGGCGCTGATGCTAAGAACACCACTGAAACATCCCTAGATCAGAATAGCTCAGCCGCGAAGTCGGGGAGCTCATGTGATTTGCAGAACGGCACTTTTGACATCCATTCTCTTCAGAGGTCCAGTGGCAGCAGCAGCAGCACTTTAGGTGAAGCCGGCGCCAGGTCGTTTTGCCTCCAGAACAACACGTATGACAGCAAACCCGTTTGTAAACAGAATGGCACCATCACGCTGTCGGAGACTAGCGTGAGCAGCGGCCAGCGGAATACATTCACCAAGTCCTCTCCTCCCAACGCCAGCAACCAAACCTCCTGCCCCAAAGACAAGACGTCTGACGTCCACACGCCGGAGGAATCGAAACCAAACGAGAGTACAGATGCCAAGATGGCGGACGCACCTGAGAGGACGTTCGAAGCCAACCCGGATGTATTGTCCGCGGCAAACGAGACAAAGGATCTCTCACAATCCAAGACGGACAGTCTGTCCGACAGTTTAAGCCATCGGGGTTTGGAGGCGGAGAGCAACAAAGCACACACGTTCAACCTGGACGACACTTTGGACTTGAAGGTGGACTCGCTGGTCACCTCCACGCCGATGCCGCACGGCAAAGTGTTCAACTTCAGCAGCGAGCGCGATGAAGGCAAAGCCGCGGCGGCGCAGAAGAAGCTGTACGGGGACGGAGCCGGAAAGCCGGTGGTTCAGGCGCCGCCGGCCGTCCCGTCGAACATCGTCTCCAATCGGAAAACCTTCTTCAGTCAGAAGTCCTTCCTCCCTCCTCTGATGTCCCAGCTGCTGAAGTACAAGCCGACCTCCTCCGCGCTTCCTGGAAAGTGCGAGGCGTCGAGGCTGCCCATGACGAGACAGAGGACCCAGGCTGAGGCGCTGAAGAACCCGGCGCCCGCCGACGCACCACAGGGGGTTAGGAGCGACCTTTCTCCATTTGAGACCAGACGGCTGAAAGATAGCTACGAAACCATGTGCTGACAAATGTTGTTTTTTTATTCAAGTCCACAGGAATATTCAGCTCCTACAACCTACGAGCCACAACAACCGGTAAGAAGGGTGTAATCCCCGTCTTTATTTCTATTTAGTTTGATTCCACACAAATGGATTTACAATTCTCTGCTTCTTCATATCAGCTTTGAAACCGCCCAGCTCCGGTCTGCTAAAGCCCCAGCTGAGCGGGATTCCATCGGGCAGCCTGAGGTCCGCGTCAGGGCTCAGGCCTCCTTCGGCCAAAAGCACCACGGGACCTGCAGGTATGAAAAGACACTCATTCTGTCCTCCACCTCAATTCCTGTTTGAGCTCCCACCCCTCCCTCCTCACAGAGAAGTCCCAAATGCTCAGATTGGCCAGTTGGGACACAGACCTCTTGTGATTGGTCAGCTGCTCCAGGCAGATGTGGGATCTGTCGGGAAGTAGAATCAAATTCAAAAACACGGGATCTGAAAAAAGTGTTTTCTGTTTTAAAGAGTGCCCCCTGCTGCCGAGCCTGTTAACCACATACATTTTGAATTCAGTTTTTTCTTTTTAATGTTGGAACTATTGACCTGCTTGTCTCCTTGCCCTTCGTGCGCATCAGCCACAAACCTCGGAACAAAGATCACACAGTCAAAGAAACATCCCCTACCCAAAGCTGAACCTTTACCGTCCGCAAAGAGGAAGAAAACGGGTAAACACTCTGATAAAGGACAGCTCTTCTTTATCATTTTTAAACACAAATTATTTTAACTATTTAATTATCATGGTAATAGAGTATAAAGAAACTCTATCTGATCCTCCTGTCAGACACTTCCACAGCATCCATCGGTTCTGAAGCGTCAACGTCCTGTGGAGCTTCAAACGGAGGCAAAAACACAAAACGGCCCGGAAACGGCTGCAACCAGAGGGTTTTACCACCGAAACCTGCCCGAGAGGGTGAGTTTGAATAACATCGCATTCCTCTGTTTGGTGTGTGAACGGCGCCCTCTGTCTCTGGGTGTGTGTATATAACAGTCAGTGCTTCATGCGTGCAGATGCACCTGCGAGCGCTGCTGCTGCTGCTGCCACCGCTGCTGCCGCCGGCCGAGCCAAAGCCCTGAAGCCGCCTGTAAACAGCCACAGAACTCAGCCCGCTAAACCTCAAGCTCACGGTGAGTAGGAGGATTCCAAAAAAACAAAAAAGGGGAAGAGAAGCTGTGTTCAATTCCAGCGAAAGCAAACATTCGCAACATCCGGTGGTTTTGAACGAATCCTCATCTCATGGGGAAGCAGCATAAATGAGGAAATCACTGGTGCTCGAAAAAATAAAAGGGAAATAGATTTGTATTAGACTGAAACTTTGCTAATGATTGACATGTTGCAGGTTGTGCCAAATGTGTTTTGCTTGAAGAGCAGCTCAGAATCAAATGTGAAGAAATCAAGAGGTTGAAAGAAGGTACGACATGTCACTGTTTTTATCGTCCCGATTAATAAAGATCATTTATTACCTTTGATTCTGTGTGATGAAATAGTTTCTAAATGTTTGTGTATGTTTTCATTTCTTTTCCAGAGCTGCTGAAGTACAGTAAACAAGGAGAGGACTGAACGTGCCAAAATCTGTCGTTACTTTTTTAAAACAGTCAATCGTAAACATTGAATTGAACTCTAAATGTATATTTTATTCAATAAATGTATTTACTATATCAATGATATTGAAACCTAACAGTGCTTCATCGTAATTTTATAATAAAGCTCTTCAGCCTAGAGCACTTGGGACGACCAGCTATCGTATTACACAGATACACCTCATACATGGATACAATATAATATAAAGCATTTATTGTAGCATTTATCTCTAGGACCTGTGAAAGGTTTGTTTGTAACAAGTCTGAAACGTTACAAAACCACCAGAGATGAAGATGCTGTGTTTGTGTGTTTATCTGTTTTGTTTGTGTTTAAACGTTCTGAAAAGGAGATAAACGGTTTTATCTTCCAAGTATTACTCTGACACGTTGGCCCTCAGTGTGTATGTGAGATATGTGAAATAAAGAGGCCATGGAAAAATCTATAAAGCTCTATTTGATTTGATTTATTTTGATTTATTTTTGTATCAAATAATTCATGACAGTTAAATGGTCATAAGTGTGTGTGTGTGTGTATATATACATATATATTTGTATATATATATATATGTGTGTG
>JAFBJT010000733.1:0-20097 GCA_016785325.1 Chascanopsetta lugubris
CCCCCCCCCCCCCCCCCCATTAAAATCGCTCCCCTTATAACTGAATGAATGCTAAGCAAACTAATCGAGTCATACATTAGGTGAAGTAGAGTTTTCAGTAAATAATGAAAGGGGGAGAGAATAATTCGAAATAGAAAAAAAGACTAGTAATATGAGATATTGACACCATAGTTAGCTAAATACTTGATATTCAGAGATGCCTTCTCCCTCACCACATTACTTAATTTATATTATCAGTGTAAAACAGTTTCATTTGTTAAAGTGCTTGCTGTGTTAAAATATTTAACATCACAGCCTGATGGTGTCATGTTGCATGTAGAATGGACACTAGGGGGCAGCAGAATCAAAGATGAGTGTTAAACACCACTGTTAAGTTATTTCACAGTTCCTTAACTTGCGGCTTAGTGGAATAATCTCAAACAGTCTGATATGTAGAAAATAATGTAGGTCAAATGTTTCCATGTCAGGGGTGTGTATTAAAGTCCCGCGCTGTTTTGTATTTACATGTGTGATCCTTCTATTCTCTCCGTCAGCTGGTTGATTGCTATCTTGGCCCAGCTGAACCCACTGTTTGGACCGGCTCTGTCCTCTGACACCATCTGGTACCTGAGATATCACTGGCCTTAGTTTACAAGTTTACAAGACTCCTGACCATGCAGGTACATGTCTCATTGTATGCTGCTTCTAGATCTTTTATACAGTAAATTTGTTTTTAAGCTTTGAACATATTTTTTTAATATAATTAATAGTAATGTTTCTCATCAGGGGCGGCCTGATCACAACTCACTCCACACAAGAGATGATTCCTGCTAAATTGCCTTAAGCGCAGATCCCTGTTTGCCTGCACGGGTGCCTTGTTCAGAAATGATTCCAAAAGGGCTTTTGAAAAAATGTCACTAAGTGTGCTTTGGTTTAATTTCAGTGAAGAGAAAGTGGCCTTCACTCACTGTTGTTAGGTTTATGTGTGATATATATTGTGTTGGTGTGAATGAGCTTTAAGGGCTGGTGTGTCTCTTGTGATCTGCATGTCTTTTAATGTTGTTGATACGTGTAGACCATGTGATTGTTAATTAATAAAGTTATGATATGATGTATTGCGCTATTTTTCTATGGCTCATTATTGAAACAATACTTTTCTAACCAAACAATGACTCTAAACTATTTGCTCACATGCTTTTGCTTGTATTTTTACGTGCATCCAAACTTGTAAATTTAATTTTTACGTTATTCATTATCAATAGGCTTATTTAAATAACATTATCATTCTACATTCTCATTTTGGTTGGACATTCTTCGCGTTTCAAAACCGGCTTCCCGCTTTCCGTCGCTGAAGCCGGCTGCGTTGGCAAACATGGCGTCCTTAGATGTCCACGTCCGAATCTGCGAACAAGAAATTCTGAAATATGACCTGGAAATCAAAGCTCTCGTCCAGGTAAGAATGTTAATTTGGTAAAACCGCTCAGTGCTGCGTTCCACAATGTGAGTGTTTTAGCTCGTCAAGCCGCTAACCGTGAGTTAGCCTCCTAGCACTCCGGGCTTACCAGCTGCTGTTAGCCTGTGAAGTGACGTCGCTAAGCTTCAGTCAGAGATAGGTGGCTCGGGCTCCCGGTACTAGAACCTTGACTCAGATCAGATATGTTCACTAAATATTAGATGACACACCATGGTGTTGATAATGCATCCGCAGTTACAGAGAGTAGCTTAATCAGTCAGACTATGTTAGCCCTCTACAGTACATTCAAACCGCAACTGTTCTGTGTTCAGATCAGAACATCGAGTTCTTTCACTGTTATATAGTTAGTTATTGTGCATATGTGTATCGTGTGTCCAAGTATGACAAATATATATATTTGTATATATTATGTAATAACAAATTACAATACAATATATGTGTGTTATGTAATAACAAATTAAGCTTTGTAAGTTTTAGTTGTAATTGTTTACTGTTTACTTTTTCACTGTATAGTTGATTGTATCTGCTGAACTTTAGACTTTTGTTATAAAAACACATCTCTGGTCTCACATGATTTGGATAAAGAGGCAATAATAGTTTAATCTTTAGTTTTCATTTTCTCTGTTTTAGATTGTAAGTATGACTTATAAACAATTATGTTTAGATGATTTGCCAGTAAGATAAATATCAAACTCTTTAGGTACACTTTTATTCGTCAGTATTTACATTTAATGCACTTCATCCATTTAGTATTTGTTTGTAAATCTCTGGCACAGGGAATAATTTATGTTTAACAATAATAGACCTGTGCCTCCGTAATCCCTCTCTATCCTGTTTAATGAGCCATTAGAAATGTGTTTATCTGTAGAGACATGTTCTCTGTCTGCATTGTAAGACACATAGCAGTTAGCCTGAGTAGCTCACTGAAGTATCAGACTCCTACAACAAATGTCATTTTCCAACAATAGTAAAAACTTGCCGTGGACAATGAGCACACTCTTATTGACAATGTTGGCCATTGGAAGAGGGGCTGACTCATTCGTTTACAATCTCAACAACTCACAAATCATCCATATTATACTTTTAAATACACTTTGAGCTTACTATAGATTTATGTAAACTTTGAAATGAATAACTTGCAATTATTTGACATAATTTATCCCACCGTGAATGCCATGAAACAATAATTTCATTTAACTAAATGGCAGTGGTATATATTGTGTGTGTGTGTTTCATGAGCCTCTGTCATTGTTACCTGTAACAGGATATCACTGAGTTCTCAGGGCCTCAGAACGAGCTGACGGAACTCAACGCAGAAGTGAAGAAGAGTTTCCTCAATCTCAGACTAAGGATTCAGGTCAAACAAATCTGTCAACACCAATGCAAACATGCTTAAAAAACATCTGATTGAAACCGTTTCTTTTTAAATTTTAGATCTGGGTTATTGTTTGATATATTTTTCAAGCAACATAAGTTCATCGATAAAATGCCACATGTGTTGGAAGCTGATGGCCCTCTGACCTAAGCAGAAGCTATTGGTTAACAATGATATCAAAATAATGTATTTATGTCTAAATATCCTGAATCAGTCTCAGACTTGCCAGTCTGTCATGTACGATTTCGGTGAAATTATTTAAATTTGCCTGAAACATGTATATCAATTATTAATACTGGAGTTTTTATTACTTAACACCCTTACTTGAATGGTACACATTGTTTTCATTTCCATCAGGAGCACGTCCTCTGTACAGTGGCTGCCATGATGCACCACCGTGTTTTTAAAGTGGCCCACAATGGACAAAGTAAACATTTTGAGTATTGCTGATAAATGAAGGCTACCATATATTATATCTAACCGTTTTGTTGCTGTATGCTTCATGCTTTTCCAATCAACACGATCATATAGAACTGACATACAGATGAACAATATCCCATAAACCAGAAAATGACTGTCATTTTGATCCTCAGGATTTAGAGCAGATGGCGATGGAGCAAGACAAAGAATCAGACAAGCAGATGTTGATCAGTCAGGTAGAGGGACACAAAAAACAGATGCTATGGTAAATTCTGTTTTCAGTGTTTTTCCTTTTTTTATGAATCTTGTCGATATGCAAATGTCTGTTCACATTGTCACATTACTTCCTGTCATTTCTGTACCTTGTGGTGGATAAGCTTATAAAAATCCCTATTTGAAGTAGTGCCCTATCTGAATGTATTTGATTCATGTGTGTATGCAGTAACCAAACAGCATGGAGGAAAGCTAATCTCGCCAGCAAACTGTCCATAGACAATATGGAAAAGCAGGCACTGTTGAATGGATCAGACAGTGCTGTGAGACAGAGGTAAGATGTCGTCGTGTCCTACTTGTTTGAGTCCGATCTAACAACACACCAAATCCCCTGAGTTTTAAAATGAGAAGAACACATTGTTGATCACATCTGGGATACTTTTGGCTTTTCTGTAACAAAAATGATGATAATCCCTTTAATTCGTCTCTTTTTGCAGGAAGATGACCAAAGAGGGCCTGGCCCAGACAACTAGCGACATTACAGAAAATCTCATGAGCATCAGTCGAATGATGGCACAGCAGGTTCAGCAGAGCGAGGAGACAATTACATCATTGGGTAAGTGGAGGCAGCATCCAAAAGTAGAGTGTGGTTCAAAAAGTGCATGTTGAATGTGGCATTTATCAGACAGCTGTAAGAAATTGAATTAAGTTGTACTAAGTGACACACACTCATAGGTAGCTCTTCCTCAATGTGCCATGGTGACTTTGAATCACCAAGAAGGTTAATTAAGTACAAAGTGCTGTTATTTTCAATATTGTAATAAATATTATGGTTCTTCTCATAACACTTTGCACAGCATGTATTTCACAGCACTTCACTATAATGTGTTTCCACTATAATATAATGAATTATTATTACAGCTTTGTTTACATATTGAACCCTGTGGGAGCTATTTCTAACTTATCCTTTTTGTCAGAACTGCCTTGGGTAAAACAATTACTTTAGAACAGAGTCTTATTTGGAGTTTTTGTATCAGAAATTTTAATAATATAATTTTGACCGGAACATTTTAGTTGTTGTAAATGAATAGAGAAATATTAGTTATTAGCCTCACAACGACTATCAAATACTATCACTACCAGCCCAGGGAAACTGATATTGGTGAACCCACTGATCTTTCATGATCAATTCTTCCTCCGTCCACCTCCATGGAAATCCTTCTTGTAGTTTTTGCACAATCCTGATTACTGATAAACAAACCAACATAAACTGATAACCAGGTCTTTATCCTATCTCCTAAATATGATGATTGTTATTCTGCTTTAATGCACAAACAGTGGCATTATCACGTGTGTCACCTCATGCTCCTACTTCCCACTGAAAACCCTTCTCTCCTCCCCCTGAAGCGACCTCATCCAGGACAGTCCAAGAGACCAACGAGGAGTTTAAGGCCATGACGGGAACCATCCAGCTCGGGAGGAAGCTCATCACTAAATACAACCGCAGGGAGTTCACTGACAAACTCATCTCATCTTCCTGGCGTTGGCGCTCTTCCTCGCTACAGTTCTCTACATCCTGAAGAAGAGACTATTCCCCTTCCTTTAGACCAAGGTACCTCTGAGGACACTCTGCCTATAACCACTCACTACGTTGCTACAAATGATTCAAGCAAAGCTGAATGCTTTGTGTCATGTTACACACACATACACACACACACACACACGTTATTCATCGGTGTCTTCTTGGTGGACTGTTGTCGCCTCACTGGCGGAGCTGTGACGCTGCTGAGGGTGAAATATGGTCCACAAAGAGGAAGGTGAACCTCCACACGAGTGTCTTCAAGCACTTTCCCAAAATGTTGGGATCATTATTATCATCCGTTGAAGGGAATCACTCACAACGGCAGATGTTTTGGTTGTGTCAAACTACATCCGAGGTCCGTTTTTAACTGTGACACAGTAATGCTGTGCTTTGCTTTTATCGAGTCCGACGTGGAGGGAAAGACAAATCATACAAATATTTTCTTTTGAACATTTCTCTGAAGCACCCACTGCTGTTTCTCTTCCATTGCCGGGAATATCAAGCAATGTGTTGTAGTACAGTTTACTGTCTACTTACCTAGATATTAAATATGACACACAGTTAGTTTGCTCTAAATAATCAGTTTCAATTAATGAAAAAACTAATCATATTTTTTTTTCAGTAAAAATCAGATTAGTAAAAATTCAAAAACAATTGCAACAACATACTAGTACTGACTTTAATGTTATATAGACAATATTGCTTAGTATTCTTTTTGATAAATCAAAAAAGGTTTGAATGTATTTGTGCGCCAGAAAATGGCCTTTACATTTTTGCTCGGCAACTTTAATGCTTTAATCAAACCAACACCGATTGAAATGTTTTATTTATCATGAATTCACTGCGAAAGTCAATTTATCTCTGTGTAATTATTTATAATTCTATGTGGTATACTTACTGAAGTCCTTAATTTATTATGAGCTCATGCTTTTTCAATAATATAGACGTGTGAATACAATACACTCACATTTTCATTAACTTAGCCCGGTGATCACAACAGTAGCATGTCCAAGCACTTTGGTTCAAACTGAGCCTGATTAACTTATGCTGACCAAAAGAAAACCTCTATATTGGGAGTAAAAGGCGACACACACTCCTCCGTCTCTGCGTGAGTGTGTGAGTTCTGCGGTAAAGCAGAAAAGCTCCGAGAAGCAGTGGCAGTCATCACGCAGGCAGAGATAGAGCTGCATGCATCCCTGCCTTTCTTCAGATAAGACCCGGAAAAGCAGATTGTTCCGACCCGTTTCCCTGCTCCCTTTCCAGTGTGGGTGGAGGTTGAGTTGGGGGATATTTTTAGGCTTGTGTGGCGCTGTTATCTGACATTGCCTTTTCAACACCTCAGAGGAGAGGGTGGCCAGAGGAGCTACATGACCTTGCCACCCTCTCTGAAATTGCCTGGCATTGCTTTTAATTTTCACTTCATGTAAATGCTCTTCAGTATCGATCATCAATAAATTCGAAGTCTTGTGGCGTGATCTTTGACGTCGGGTGTGTTTGTGGACGAGTACGGTCCAGGAGTGAGATACCGGGACCAGAGTACGTGTGGAGAGTCCTGAGAGATGCCCAAGCATCTCTTACTCGTGTAAAGTGGCGGCCGTTGGGCAGCGCCGCTTCTTAGCCTGTTCATATAACTGCTCACTTAGACCAGGCCTCTGGCTCTCTGTCAAGCAAATTGGACTATTCTTGCATTTAGCACCGTGATAGTGTCACTCAAGTGTGTGGATTTGTATCTGGACAAGTGGGTCGAGATCTCAGGGGAGAGTCAGCGGCACCAAACTGACGGAGTAAACACAGGAAGCAAACAACAACGAGGAATCTGAGCGGCTGCACCATGGCTTTTCACGGAGTCAGTTCTGATCTGTTGGTATACTGATCTTATACCTAAACTCTATATGTGAGAGTATCCTGCTGAGCGTGACCCAGCTAAACTTGGCTTCAGATAAAACGGCTTTTGCCTAACACTTTCAAATGACGACTCATAATCATGGAAAGTGTCCAAAAAAGATTAATATATCAGACCTGGTCACAACCTGCTTGTCCTGTTATTTTCAGTTAACTTTGGCGTGTCTCCGTTTGGGTTTTTGACAGTCTGACATTTCCCTTATAGATTTCCTCTACACATTCATGTAATAAGTCAATAAAAACATGATTTCCCTATTATTTCCTGGTCTTCAAACATACATTACAAGTCAAGGTCATGGTTCACAGCCCTGTGTGTCCCTGCAGCGACACATGCGGCGTGTACATGTGTGTCTGACAGCGAGCTGTAAAACTGTGTAAACTTTGAACAACCTTTTAACCTCTGTGGAGCTCATTGAAGGAAGTTTCCTAACAGCCACTTGAACAGTTTAACCAGACACAAACCATATGAGGGGTGTACTCGAGTTAGGCTGAGTTAAGTTGGTCTATAACCAAACTGACCTTTAGGAAAACCACAGGGGTTGCGTTGTTGTATAGTAATATTTCACTTAATTAATCATATTATTCTAATTGATCATATCATTTTAAGAAATTCATCATGTTCAACAGAAAAAAAATATTATTATTATCATTATAATTATAGTTATTATTGTTGTTGTTGTTGTTATCCAAAGCCTGAAAAACAGGTCATATTTGAGTAACAACTTTATACATTTTATTGAATGTAAACAAAACAGTACATGCATTTAAAAAACAAAAAAGGAAATGTGGGGATATTTAAATTTTTTTTGACCAATCACTTTAATATTTCTGATTGCATTTTATGTCATTTTCACAACTTACACCTCTGTGTCTAAATGCCACGAGAAACCAATGCAAATATCACTATTCAGACAAAAACTGGTGCTGGAAACCAAAACTACAAAAAGAGAGAGAAGTCATTAAATACGAGGGAAGTTACATGGAGACATTTACGGATGCATGCAGTCAGACCATAAACACACGCGTGGATCACCACGTCCTGATGCCGTGTAGCGAGGACACTCCGTTAGAGGGGGAGAAGCCGCTCTGCGCATTATTCAAGTCTCCTGCGCCAAAGTTCATATACGTCCCGCTGTTGGAGGAGCTTTGCATAGTTTGCATGGAGGCTGCGGGGTAGTTACAGGCGTAGTTCGTGTTGCAGCCGGGCGCCGTGTAGCTGCTGAAGGCCGGGTAGTTGTTGTAGGTGAAGTGGTTGAGGTGTCCCACGCTATAGGGCGGGTTGTAGGGGGCCGTGTCCGCCGCCATGCACGGCTTCCCGTCCCGCACCAGCACCGGCACCGACACCCTCCGGGGCGGCGGCAGGGACACCATCTCCAGGCTCTGGTCCTGCCGCTGCCGCTTGCACTTGTAGCGCCTGTTCTGGAACCAGATCTTGACCTGGGTCGGGGTCAGCTTGAGCACCCCGGCCAGGTGGTCCCTCTCCGGGGCGGACAGGTAGCGCTGCTGCTTGAAGCGCCGCTCCAGCTCGTACACCTGCGCCTGGGAGAAGAGCACGCGCGGCTTCCGGCGTCTGCGCGGCTTGGGTCGGTCCGTGTCCTCGGTCTTCGCGTCGTCCGTGGGCGCCAGAGAGGGACTGAAGTCATCTGATGGATCCGGACAAACAAAAAAAAATCACTACAGTCATCTGCACGTGTGACTTTGAACAGGACAAATCATTTCTTATTAGATCAAACAAATGAATATTTAACGTATACTTTATATATTAATAATTACAACAAAAACCGTATAGAATTTAGGCCGATTACTTATAGATTATTATACGGTTTTTGGTTTTGTTCCGTTTCAGTCAAGGTTGATGGTTTAATTCCCAAGGCGACTCGTGATGCATTCAGCGTCAACTTTGGAATAACTTGTGTTTTATGAATTACCTTAATACACAAAATATTCCAGTTGAACTTTTAAACCAATAATAATTGTTTCCTACAAATCCTTCTGAATAATTGATTTATGTTGGACAAAATAATTGGAAATAATAATTTTCTTTTTTGCTCCATGATAATAATAATAATAATGACAATAATAATTGAATAGATAGCATTTAAAGGTTGTTTCCAGAAGATGTACTTATAATAATTGGACGTTGATTTGTCTTTACTTATCTCAACACATACAGTTTAATTCTAAACATGGACGCACACAGGCTGAAAGTCTCAGGCCTGCACCAAGCAAACAAACGTCCCCCTCATCGCACCTTTTCTGCGTTTCCCCTCGAACCCGTCTGACTTCTCATCCTTCACCAGCTCCATGTCCAGGATGGATCGGCCATAGAAAGCGGAAGAGAAGCCTCTGGCCGCTCTGGACTCATGGAGCTCGTCTCCGAACAACGAGGCGGCGGAGGTGGTGGACGTCAGGTCCCGGAGAGGCTCCTGCTTCATGCGGGCCAGCATGCAGGAGGAAGAGGAGGAGGATGAAGAGGAGGAGGAGGAGGAGGAGGAGGAGGTCGGCAGGGCGCAGCAGTCCACCCGTGAGGAGACGTCCAGAGGAGACACCATAACTCCATGACCCTGCTCCAGGTTTAATATATCCTTTACCGAGAAGGGAGTGGACGTGCTGGGACTGTGAAACATGGCCAAGAAGTTTAAAAAAAGAAAACAGACTATTAAGCTGTCATAAGGACGCTACAGGTCAACAAACCTCCTCCGCCTGCTGCTAATATTTACTGGTTTGAAGTAGTGGTTCGGTGCAGCACGCGGGTCCTGAGTGAAGAGAGCATTTTGAATGTCAACTCGGCTCCAAACTCCTCTCTCTCTCTCTCTCTCTCTCTCTCTCTCTCTCTCTCTCTCTCTCTCTCTCCTGACGCAGGGTCGGAGGTTGGAGGTGGGAGAAGGGGGGGGGGGGTAGTGGAGCGACTGGTACTCACTCCCATTTTATGACGTGGAGTGATGTGTGTAAGGCCCCATGTTATAGGCCCCGTATGTGTGTGGGTGTGTGTGTGTGTGTGTGTGTGTGTGTGTGTGTGTGTGTGTGTGTGTGCGCGCATCCACTACATACATACACAATATTATTTAGAAAAAAACATTTTTTATACTCATGGAGAGAAATGCTTTGGTTAGGATATAGGTTTTTTTCTTTACTTTTAAAGGTGCAGTGTGTAAGATTTTGGTCATTTATATTGGTAGAACATTTTTTTTTGCCGTAGCCCGGAGTGGACATATACTATACATCCTTTGAGTTTGAATTCAAACTGAGGGCTGCAACATAGGTTCTCCTGCATGCTGGGGTGGGTCAGGGTGAGGCCATGGATACACCTCCTAATCTTACACACTGCACCTTTAAAAGTACTTTTCCAAATACATGTTGATAGGAGTTGAATTTGACCATTATACACACAATCCAATCTGGACCATTGTGGTGAGTGTGTTGCCCACGTTAGACTGTATAGGCCCACTTAGCACCCGAGGAGCATATCATTGACCTCAGTGAGCGGAATCACCAGAGTTCAAATGATATCCGATGGACCTGATAGTGCGTGAGCGCGTGCGTGTGATCAGGGTGTGCGCGCGCCCCCTGCATCAGAGGGGGGGAAATGGAGGGGACCTAAAGCGACACTCCGCTGTCTGCCCTCCGACTGATTCTGGAGCCACCGTCCGCCTTTATCAGGACGTGATAACGGACAACAACAAACCTGCTGCACACATGCACGCGCGTACTCGTACACACATGCACATGCGCGCGCACACACACACACACACACACACACACACTAATGCCGCAGGTTATCCGGAAAAAAAGTGACCCACATGACGCCCAGGGTTTATCCAATAATGGAGCTCAGTTCTACTCCCTTTAATCTCTTACATAAATGTTTTTTTTTTAAATCAACAACTTAAAGTGTTGAATATTTAATCATTCAATTAAATTATGAAATGATTATTTTAAATTTATTTATTTATTTATTTATTTTACAGACAATTCAAACCAAGTTCCATTGAAAACGATTGGTCATCCGCTCTCTTTGGCACAGAGGTGCACAGAGGTCCTTAATATTCCGGACACATTTGACCGTAACACAAAATAAGTGTCTTAAATAAAGCAGATAAACAACTTCAACTGCAATCACCCCCCCACCCACCCCCCCCCACCCCCCCCCCCCCGCCCCCCCCCCTCACGCCGCACGAAATGAGCTGATGTCAACAAAGGCCGAGGCCGACGCACAGTTGACAAATCGCCATAACAACGCACACATCACTTTCATCGTCCCGCCGTAAAACGGCAGACGCGCGTGCTGGCGCGGTGACGCGCGGCCCCCGTGTGCACGTGCACGAGCGGTTGGCACTAAACCTGGTGGTAATGCGTGTGGAGACGATGTCAGGAGACAGACAGTATTATCGTTTGTTTTATCTGCAGCGTTTAGCGCAGCCACGGGGTAAATGGGTCCCCCTGTCTCCGACCCGCCGAGGGTGTTTATAGTTTTAAAGACTATTTGTGCGCGTCGCCAGCTGATGAATGGCCGTGGAATCCCCAACCCCCGGCGCCCCGACCCCCCACGCCCGACCCACGGGCCCGGCTCGCGCTGTAATAATTGGCGGAATAAAGTAAACTCCCGGGGCAGAGGAACACAAGACGCGGGGGAATGTTTTCACCGTGATTCATCTGCGCTCGAGCCGCGGGGACGGAGGAGAACACTAATTCGAGCCGTCCTCTCCTCTGCCGCACAGTTCACACCTCTGTCAACTAGAGAGAGAACATGACGCGTCTGGCATGTGTGGCTCATAGACCTGCTGCTGCTGCTGCTGCTGGAGGACCACGCAGCAGCAGCAGCCCTTTGACCTGTCTGTCTGCAGCACATCTCCAACTCAGATAAAGCTCCAGATAAGACTGCGGAAAAACTTCCGCTGCACGAACGTGTGGGTATTTTGAGGGTTACGTGTTGGAGCCTCTCGCTGTGTGTGTGTGTGTGAGAGAGAGAGAGAGAGAGAGAGAGAGAGAGAGGAGGGGGGAGTGAGAGTGTGTTAAGAGTTTTTTTGTCTAAACTCCAGCTGGACACCACATTAAGGCGCGCTGGATGTATTGCTCCGTATTATTCAGTGGAATTCTCTGATGGTGTCTGTGGCCCTGAGGCCGAGGCCAAGTGATTTCCATCCATTAGCTGTTTTTGGTATCTAGTCAAACAAACCAGACTTAACAGGCTCATTAAGATAGAATCAGATGATCCCCTCTAGAATGACACAACAAACACACTTTCTCCACATGCACAGCTCACTAGTTTGACCTGTTCCCAACATATTTGGCAAAAGGTGGAGCTAGATCACAAATCCAGCAGTGCTAAGTTTGCATGTGCAAGTGCACACAAATATCAGTGTTACATTGTTAAGCTCTGGCTTTAAAAACAGATTTGACCCCATACATGATATGTTATTCTTTGTTGGAAAGTAACTAAGATGCAAATTAAATAAATATCAAAAACTGAAATTGCAGCAATCCCTGAAACTTTACATGTAAATGAGATGAAAATGCCTCAAAATAAAATAGTCCTATATCATGACTTAATGTGAATTACATGTGCTGAGATCTATTCTCTGTTTTATATTTTGGAAGCTACAATGCTAAAGAAAGTTTTATTGAAACTTCCTTGTGTGTGTGTGTGTGTGTGTGTTTGTGACACGCACAGACGTGCATAAAAAGACTGTTTCCATGCACATACTGTATCAAGTCCCATGCACACAATTCACGTTTAAAACAATAGATATAACAACACAATAAATACACATTTTTGCAGTAATGCTTGTAATTAATTTCAGTGTGGACAGCTTATGATAAATTCAGGAACACAGTGAACTCATGGGACCAGACAAGTTTTTCCAAAGTCTTGAGGCTCAAAGAGGAAAAGCTCATTCCTGACATGGCACAACCAGCAGGACCTGTTCAAATGGCCTTAAAACTCACACTGGTTCCCATGGTTGTTCTCATCAAACTACAAAAACGAGTGAAAACAGTGATGTGCTGTGTGTTTCTGACTGGGGCTTCATGATGAGATGTTCTCTTATAAGGAAAAGTAAATATTGCTGATGGGCACACATTCTTTATTCACAGTGAATCAAGGAAATAGATAAATGAATAAAAAAATTACAGAAAATGGAGGATTATACATTTTCAATATTTTAGTCAAATAGGATGTTTGTGACTGGGAACACAAAACTGTTCTGCAATCGTTACATATATTTATTATTGTGACCAAAAGTGTGCAGCATTCATGCATGTGGAATATAAATAGATGAAATGATAAATAAAAGCAATGTGAACTGTATACAGGGTAACACGTTTAAGAGTAATACATAAAGAATTACATTATACAGTTTATCTTCCTTTTTCAAGTGTAAGGTTTTCTAATGAGACGTATCTGAGGTGAAACACATTCAGCTATAAATGCACAGTGCGTAGCATATCTTGATATTTGGTGCTGAAGCTACACGTTGCAGCTGGATTCCCTTTCCCCTTCAAACTGTGGAAGTGTGAATGTTGTTCATTCTGAGCCACGGTGAAAACAAATAGAGGCCTGATGTAAATATAAAAGGCTCCTTCGACAGGAAATAAATCTGCTAATTGTATATCAAGCTCCATAACGCTAGTATAAATGTTTTCATTTCAGTAAATGGAAATACTTTTACCGTCATTTTACTGACTGCACCTTTAACAGATAAACATTGAGCTGATTGCCTTCATGGTGGCATTAAACCAGCAGACCTCACATCTCTCCTCTCCTGTGACGCGGCAGATCATCACACCACCTGTTTTTCCATCGTCCTTGTCAAGGGTTTATTATGTATTTGATTTCTCTTTGTGCCTCCTCTCTCTCTCTCACACACACACATATACACACACACACACTGAAAACAAGCTCACATTCATGTATCAACTAATGGGCTATATCGTGTTTCATATAATATTAGTAACTGGACTGTGACTGATGTGCCTTACCAGCTGATGAGTTTAATATCTGGTGCCCCCCCCTGCCCCGGTTCTGTTGATGATCTGAACCTTGCATCAAGGATCAGTTATTGCAGCTTCAGCCACAATCATCCACTGATCCGGCGTCAGATTGATGGCAACTGGAAAGTGACTTGAATGCGGCTGCAATGTGGAGTGCCATCTGTCCATGCATCGTTTGTCTTGCCTGTGATGGTGGAACCGTCCCCTCCCCTCCTCTCCTCCCCCCTCCTGCCTCACACTCACGCTCTGCAGGTCATGTTCATACTTGGCAAGGCTTCACACGGTCCTCTGCTGAGTTCAAGGTGATGCAGGGGGCCCCAGGGGCCACAAGAGGATGGATCCCACTCTGCTCCGGATTTAGTTTTGTCTACAGGCGTCTACAGCTGATGTGTGCGCTCAGTGCTGTGATACCGCCGGACAGTGTCTCACGAGCCGATGAATGGATTTCAATGGTCAGGTTGTGGCATGTTGACATATGCAGACTGGATGTGCAAGCGGAAGCCATATTGTCAAATTGGCTCAAGCAGCAGATGCATTAGTATAGTTGAAATTCCAAAAGAATCACAACCTACGTTTTCTATCATGCATCTTGGAGTAGGTTTCAACACAGAAATCCCAGACAGACGATTTGAGGAGAGCATCATTAACTGGGCTCTCTTGCCCCTAATGCACCTAGTATGTCCCCCACTGTAGTCGTCACTGTGCAGGACCACAGCTGGATCATCAACCGACCCAAAAAACACCAGACTGTGACTGCTGACTCATCCTCATCCCTGTAAACATCTGTAACACAGGCACACCAAAGGCCTCTTTCCTCAAGGCCTTGGAGAGGCATGGTTTCACTGGATTGCAGGGAACCTATGACCGGGCAGAAACGGCCCGGACCCTAACCCATCGTGTTCTTTATGTTAGAATCGGATGGATTTCGAGCGCATTGGCGTAGATACACATTGGTGTAGATACACTTGAGGTCAGGACCATGATTCAATTTGTCAAACTACCCCTGCCGGTGGCTCAGAGATCTATTGTTACCACACTGAACACAACTGGAAGTGCGACTGTATCTCCTGCCCATGAACAAGAACTCCAGCTGGTCCTGCACAGGTCTGATGTTCAAGATCTGCTCCCACTAGCAGTTGATCTGCTCCCCAGTAATGTGAAACCCCTGTCCCCCTGTAAATGCACACTAACTGTAAATTAGACTTATCAACAGCCAGGTGTGAGTGGTCAAGTGCTGTCTAATTATAATCCGATGTAACCCTATAATGTCAGGAGCATTTTCACCAAGTAAATTCCTTTTGATAGCATTCTTCCTGTTTGTACTGACGGCGAGGCACAATGGCGACAATGAATGCTTCACTTTATTCTTAACCATTGCTCCGTCTCCTGCATATGATCTATTTATATTTGCAGCACTTTGTAAATCCAAACTTTTACTTATTCACTTAGATTTTTTTTAAAATCTTGATCTGTTTCACATATAAGGTAAACTGATGATGTCATCACCACTGTAATATACACACATACTCTCCACTGTTGCTACAAGTTACATGAAATATTAGGCCAGAACGAAGGTACTTTGCTTATCCACACTGACCCCTGCTGGACTTATGGCTGTAATACACTTCAGGTGGTGTTGAGTCTTTTACCAGTTGCTCCCTCCCTTTAACAGGCCTATTCCTCACGTCTTTCACCTGCTCCTCTCTCTTACCGTCCTTGTAACATGATCAAGCCTCCTGAGCCTCCTCATCTTGATCTCTGTCAGGGCAACTTCTCACGATCCGTCTTCCCATGGATCCCTGCTTTGTTTCAATTTGCAGTCTGATGCACAGTCCTGGATGTTGCGCAGTTGAGCACTTTCAGATATCGTGCAGCTGTATATTTTGTTTTATTTTATGCGGATGTGCAGCTCTGGATGTTGCACATTTCTGGGTATTGCACAGTTCCAAATGTTGTACAGTTTTGTTATGTATTGTTTCCAACAGCTTATCCAGAGATTTGGTTCTACTAGAGGATATTTCCACCTCTGTGGAGCCTGGCTGATCTGTGCAGCAGATAATTGATAAAATGTGACCTTTCTGTGGCTCTGCTCCAGCTGTCCTCTCCTCAGCCAGCAGGTAAAGATCCATTCTTCACTGAGGCTGCACCACAATAACATTACATCTACTCCCTCCATCTCCAAATGTCTTCCCTTGTCTAGATACATAGATCAGCCACACGGGGGCAGCCTCATACAGCACTGTACCAGGTGCCCTTTGAATAATGGCATTAGTCTTCAGATGTGTTTTGATAGAGCAACTTAATCAAATGTTATTGTCACACCTTGACGTTGTCATTAGAATGTAACTGTACTTTTACCGCTGTTTCTCATTCATGACGTATTGTCTGGAACACCCTGTGCACACGAATCTAAGTTACTTAAATATAAAGGACTAAGTGTGTTTATCTGATCTGTTCATTTAAAGCCCTCGGCTCTAAATTATACTTGACTGGTGCACGAGGAGATATATAATTTCCCTAATGCTCAGCCTATTTGTAAATATGCACTCTAACTCTGTGTCCTCCTTTGTCCCCTCTTTAAGTACAGGTTTTCAGTCATCATGAGCTCATCATACCAGAGAGCTTCAGTGACCGAGCATCGACTATGTGCCCTGAGGTTTGCAGCGTCTCTCCGCGGGCCGGCTTGTGCTGTATCAGCTACCGTCGCTTTATGGCCTTTAATTCAGCCTGCGTTTTCCCCAGCCCATTTAACATGCTGACTGCTCTGTTTTCCATGCAATTGGAGTTGACCAAGAAATGAGGTAAGAGCATTGCTAATAGGCTAAATGACCAACATCGTAATAAGGCGAAGCCGGAGCAGCTTGATTACCACAGTTGGCCCCATGGATGATTCATGTGGAGACAAAGGTGACGTGGAAGGAGCACTGGCCTCTGTGCACGTCTCTGGCCAAAGGATGAGCCCTCTGCCACCCATCAGCTTCCTCTCTCTCACACACACACACACACACACACCAAATTGTGTCTCCATGACTTCAATGGATATTACATAAATATACTTAGCTAATCTGAGTTTAAATCTAACTTTGACCTCAATCTCACCTAATCGAACCTAAACTCGACCTTAACCTCAGCATTAACCCTTGACCTATACTTTAACCCTAAGCCACATGTTACCTTGTTGTAACCTAAAACTCATCCTAAACCTTACCCCACAGCATGACCTGAACCTTAGACTGAAACTACCTCCAACCCCCACCATCACCGATAAAGTCTAAATTAAGACTTAACATCAAGAACCCTAACATGGACTGAAGCCTAACTCAACCTTCATTTAACCAAAACCTTAAGTGTAACTAAACTTAATCTACACCTAGACTTGACCTTTTAATTCGTTTGGACCTAAATCTAACTTTAACCCAACCAAACCTAACCTGACCTGACCTCGTATTGAATATGGACGATAATTTGAACCTAGCTTTATGTCTGCACAATTTAAATGTGAATAAATAGATTTATGCTCCTGGAATATGAAAAATGTCTAGACCATAACTCCCCCTACACACACACACACACACAGTCAACTGTGATGGACACATATACATATTGCCAGATCCCACCGCATCCTTGGCATCTTCACTAGTGGCTCCTGTGCACCTCCTCTGGTGGTTCACTGACACACACACACACACACACAAGCACAAGCACAAGCACAAGCACAAGCATGTTATTCAGTACTCCGAATCCATTCTCAGTAACTGTCATTGTGTGGTGAGTTGCAGCATTTAGAGCATCAATCATTGTGTCTTCATCTTGGCACTGAGATCCTGGCTCTGCACATAGGACATGGCTGCATCCAACTTCAACCCATTCCCTTGACAGTGGACTTGGGGGACACCAGCATGGCTGCCTGACACATGTCTAGGACACCTTAGGAGAAGCCTGTTGAACAGGTGAGGACATAGGTCATAGACAAAGTTTGATGCTTCTCTCTAAGTGCTTCCGTGCGCCACTGGATCAGCTGGAAGCATACGTCAATCTGCAAAGGATCATTGTATGGCCTGTGTGTGGAGGTTAGAGGTACGTTACATCAGTGTAAGTCAATGTAATGGTGTCTGAATCTGTCTGTGTGTACATAGTGTAGCAAGTGTAACACGTGTGTGTGTGTGTGGTCTACGTGCCTGTTTTTGGAAGTCACATTGTGAGGACCTTTCCCCCTTGCTTACAAAAGATACGTAAGTGCTCAAGCACATTTGGGTGAAGAAATGTTTGAGGGTAAATTAAAAGTCCGGATATGATCCACATTAAGACCAAAGTTGATTAAAGTTAGGTTTAATTTAAAAAGATTTGGGATAGGATAAGTCAGGGTTCGGTTTAATTTAAGATGATGTTCTGGGTAATGTTATAGTTAAAGGTGCAGTGTGTACGATTTCGGTCATTTTTGCCACTTCTATGAATATTTCAAAACAATTACATACTGACATTTTCATACATTTATAGTCACCTAAATCTTTTTTCCCCTTTACCCTTAATTGAGCCCATTAATGTATATTCATATGAGGAGCGGGTCCTCTCTACAGGGGGCTGCCATGTTTTTACAGTAGCCCAAAGTGGATGCACTAAACATCTTTTGAAATTAAATGACAACTGAAGTCTCCCAGAGGTTCTCCTACATCCTCAGAGGGGTGAGGTGATGGATTCAACATGCAATTTCACCTCTATATGTCACCAAATCTTACACACTGCGCCTTTAAGTTAAGGTTAGGTGAAGGGCTGAGGTCAGGGGTAGGTTCCGAATTAATCTTCACGTTGTGTGTAAGTCCGCAAAATGTTCAGTGAAGTCATGGAGAGACATTGAGATCGTGCATGCGTTTGCGTGTGCATTTGAGAGAACGAGAGAGTGAGAGAGAGAGACAGTATGTTAATGTGTGACCTCTTCCTGTCTTCCCTCACAGCCTGTCTCTCCCACTCTAATGGGGACAGTATGAGAAGAGTGCTTGTGCTCTGTCTGGACCTTCTAATTGCCCCTGCCACAGAGGCCTGATACAGCAAGACCCTGTGTTCCCAGCAGGTCAGGCGTGTGTGTGTTTGTGTGTGTGTGTGAGTGTGAGTGTGAGTGTGTGTGCGAGTATGCGTGTGCATGTGTGTGTGAGCAAGCGAGCAAGCTTGGGCAGACAGAATCATCACTCAGGTGGTGTTGCCTTGGCTCCACCACACAAATTCAGGCCCCACATAGAGAACACCATTCATTATGAATATCTGAGCTACAGGCGTGTGAGTGGTGGGAAGAGATCCGAGAGATAAGGAGGTGAAGGAGGAGGAGGAGGAGGAGGAGGAGGAGAGGACAGAGACATGAGTAGGGGGAGTGCAGCCCAGGTAGATGAATGATATTTGGAATGTACATTCTACAGAACATTGTAGTGTCTTCATCAACCCATTTTTGCACAGGGCACACGCACACGCACACGCACACACACACACACACACACACACACACACACACACAGGTATGCAGCTCCACCTTATCCCAGCACATAATCTTCCAGCAGCTCTCAGGCCTTGTGCTGAACTGCCAGGCCAGGTTATGAAATCCACCCAGGGCCAGGTTACAAAAATCCTCTGTGGCATCTGCCAGGGGAGGCAGCTCTGTGTTGACAGATGGGCACAGCATTCCTGCGCCTTGGTCCTCGCCAGTGCACTGCCAGGAGCTGCACTGAGGGAGCCATGGAGAGGCTGACTGGCATTTCTTTACACCTACATGCTTAATGTCTGTGGCAACCTGCAGGCACGTACTACATGAGTTGCATTCCCTGAATGCTACTCCTTCAAAACTGACACGTAGGGGCAGCGATGGGCACCACCCGGGAATGAATAGGGTATTGAAAGGTGTGGACCAAGGCATGAGTCTGGTTGAATCTAAACGGGACGGTAAGCGACGAGGGCCATCTGTCAATTTTGGCCGTGAAGTGGCAGAACTCCGGTCCTGTCACATCCTTGCTCTTGATTAAGTCGCTTGCATCATCAAACCGACGCTGACGTGAATGTTTGTCGCACTTTTACAGGCTCATTCCCATGCTGATCGGAGTCCAGGCGGGGTGGACAAGGTCGACAACCCCCCCCCCCCCCCCCCCCCCCCCCCCCCCCCCCCCCCCCCCCCCCCCCCCC
>JAFBJT010000733.1:22954-50551 GCA_016785325.1 Chascanopsetta lugubris
CACACACACACACACACACACACACACACACACACACACACACACACACACACACACACACACACACACACACACACACACACACACACACAGCTTTGTAGTAGTAAAAGTATCTATCCTGGACAGCGCAGCAGGTTGTACCTGCCAGTTGAATGAGTCACTTGTATTTATGTCCATTAATTCAGTCATTTATGGATATCTCAGGGCAGGACATCACCAAAAACAGGCAGCGGACATTAAAAGGTTCTTCTTTTCATGATGTTTGTGTGAGACAGCTCTTTCTGCTCCACAGGCTGCACCGAGCGCTTAAACGTTTTCCTGAGTCATTCCAAGCACCCAACGTGAAACTGTGTTCGAACTCCCTCTGCCTAAACAAACTATCTAAAGCTATTTAAAGGGCATCAGTCTAACATAGGCCGCTTTATTTTGAGTGGATGAAGAAGGTATAAATAGACGTTGAGGCGCGCAACAAGCGAATGCTTCATATGAAATGGCTGGCGTTACATCATTGCCTGTGAGAGTGAAGTTCTGGAGAGGCGCTGGGCTCTCTGGGCCAGCCATTATGGTTTGTACTAATGTTCTGGTTTCACAATCCAAACATTCTAAGAGCTGTTATTTGCTCTCTTTTTCCCTTTTACTCAGTAATTCTGCTTCTTTTTTTTTCAGCCCTAGCAAAGCTGTCAACAGAGAGGAGAAGCAGCTTCAAGTGGGAGACAGGGGCGGGGGGCTGGAGGTGGGTGGAGGGAGAGATGGGAAGATGAGAGTTGAACTGGGGGGGTAGGAAAGACAAAGACAAACAGAGTTATTTTTCTAGTGAGTAAAGTCATTTAAATGTGCAGTGTGTAAGATTTGGTGACATCTAGTGGTGAAGTTGCATGTTGTATCCATCACCTCACCCTTCTGACCATGCAGGAGAACCTATGGTAGACCTCAGTTGTCATTAAAACTCAATAGATGTTTGGTACGTCCATTTTTACTACTGTAAAAACATGGCAGCCCCCGTGGAGAGGACCCACTCCTCATGTAAATGTACATTAAAGGGCTCATTCAAGGGTAATGGGGAAATACATGTTTAGGTGATAATAAATTCATGAAAATGTCCTGATGTAATTGTTTTGAAATATTTTTTAGAAGTGACAAAAATGACCAAAATCTCACACACTGCTCCTTTAATCACCTGTAACATGTTTTCAAATGCAGCGTCTCTCCCTTTATGTCCATGCTCGTGCAGAAAGCGAGTCAGCATCTGGGGATGATTGGGATTGAGAGATTTTCCGGCACACTCGTCTCCTCCCAGCCCTTCAGACAACTAGGTGTATCTCTGCTTAGACAGTCTGAGGAGGCAGCCTCCTCCTCCACCATGTGGTTGGCACTTCATCATTACTGTCGGCCTCAGCCGGCGCTACTGAAACAACTTGTATAAGTGAATCAGTGTTGCTGTAGACTTTCCAACTAGTAGCTGCATCGCAGGACGAGCCAGTAGCCCCCCCCCCCCCCCCCCCCCCCCCCCCCCCCCCCCCCCCCCCCCCAACACACCCCCCCCATCATCATCTGCATCCATGACAGAGCCTGCTCTTTTTCAAACATAGTGCATATCCACACTGACTCAGCATATTCTCGCACCAGACTCGTGTCTCTCATCTGGCTCATCATTCTGTAAGATGTCTGGTATTTGAAAATAGAAAGAGGTTTTTCAGTTTGAAGCTCAGCGATAATGAGATGAAAACTTAATTTGTGGTGGGGTTCATCATGGTATCTGGCTCCCATGCGATACACGAGACAGACGGGGGTGGGACGGGGTCCAGTCGCAAGTCTACATTCAGGTTTTCTGTGTGACCTTATGGTGCATTCACACTGCAGAGATGACAACATAAATGCACCTCAAGTCACTAAGCTGAATGGGGATAGACAGTCCCACAATGCAATGCAACAGTGAAATGACAACTCAAGCCTTCAAGTAATGGACTATTCCATTTTTCCAAATCCTTTCTAACCACCAACCATAGGGGTCATGCACTCTCACCTTGAACAGGCAGCTAACACGACAGTTAGGGACGTCAGGTCTTTAGGTTAGTTTGATAAGAAGACTGAGGTGGGTACCTCAGCGGAAATTGTTTATTTGAACAGAAATAGAATATATAACAAATCATAATCATGTGTATGAATTGTTGTTTCCACTGCCCTTTACACCAGAAGCATGGAGGCTGCCAGTCTGCACCACCATGTTTTTTTAGTGGGCCAGAATAGACAAACTAATCATATTTTGAGTTTTAATGATAACTAAAGGCCGCCGTAAACAGGGCCATCAGCGAGCCTGACTGCCACCAACCAGCACTTGTATTCCTCTCTAGTACACTGTATTCACTATATTCACACTGTATACTTGTATGGTTAAATATGGAGCAGGCTACATTAAACAAACAGTACAACCATTACATCCCACCCCCTATTGTCAACCTACTAGGGAAAGTTACATTGTCACAGCATGTGAACATAAACTGTCAAAGCCAAGTGGGGGAGACAGGAAGGACAGCTCTGATGACTCGGGGTGGGTGATACTGGGAATTTTGGTATCGATCCGATACCAAGTAAATACATTGCTTGTATTGCTGATACTGATACTTTTATATTTTTTACTTGAAATGTCATGATCATCAAATAATTTTGTGGTTTTGCCTTTAGTTAGTTGATTATGATGATGATAAAACACAGGACTTACAAATATAAATGTTTTTTATTTACCAACTACAACAATAGAAAACAATGTATCAGTATGAAAATAATAGAATAAAAGGGTTATTATATTCAGCCATATTCATATTTCAGGTTTGAGGTATATATCTTCATATAAGTGTATATTTTACATGAGTTACAGTAAAAGCATTTCGATTTTTTTTCAGCAAGCTGAATTTATAATAGTGTAATCAGTCTGCTAAAATGGCAGACTGACCAATGACACCGTGAAAAACATTACTTCATGCTGGAGCTGACCTTGATACTCCTGATATCTTTCTGCCAGAGACCTCTGTCTCTGTGTCGGGGGATCTGCTTTGGGTTCGGGGATCTCCCCCCTCCTCCTCCTTCCTCAGCTTGTTTTGCAGCTGGGAGTTCTCTGGAGGGTGAGCTGCTTTAATATGTTTGTGTAAATTGGTGGTGTTACCACAGTGGCGAATGGCTTTCTTGCACAGGTCACATGTGGCAGTGTCCGCTCTCAGTGCTCTCTCTGTCTCCGCGCTCTCCGGCAGAGTGGGGGGGGGGGGGGGGGGGGGGGGGGGGGGGGGGGGGGGGCAAAGTGTGCCCAAGTGAGCAGCACAAAGAGAGAGAGAAAGAGAGAGGGAGAGAGAGAGGTGCGCTGTTTGCACAGACAGACCTGGGGAGACTTTTCGCTTGCATGAACTCTGAGGAAATTTGAGTAGTTTGCTGGACGTATAGAAGAGAAACTGCAACAAAAGAATTGACCTTTTCACGCTAGTATCGATGCAATCCCGATACTCACCTTGGTATCGATACGATCAATATTTGGATCGATACGCCAAACCCTACTGTTGACATCAACTATCACCCTTGATAAGCTAACTCGCTAACACCTGGCTGCTGCTTGCACTATTGGTCACACTGCCCCCTGAAGGTTTCTGGTGGCACTGCTCCATCGAAGTTGTTACTTCTGTATCTGTAAGATGTCAGAAGACATGGAAAAGGAGAGCAGAGTGCAAACAAAGGGCTCAGCCTGTTTCCATGTATGTATGGGGCATGTACTTTTTGGTGCTATGCTAACAGCCTGCTAGCTCCAGCTACATTTTAAACATGCTAGGTACTGATATTAACCCACTACTTATTCATCTCTACTCAAGAAAGAAAAAATGACAAATAATTCTTTAATGTCTTTTCTTTGGGCTGGCGATTGCCCATCCCACCTGTGATCACATGGTTTTTGCAGTGTTGGGGAATAAGTTGTGCCGGTGTTAGCAAGGATTGAAAACCACTGTCATTAAGTTGTGAGTATCATTAATCAAGTCAACAACTCTGCTGGACGCTCAGTGATTGTACAAACAGTCCTTACAGAAAAATCTGAAATGTGATATTTTGATAAATAGTGTGTGTGCTGAGGGAAGGTCAAATCTCCTCGGGGTCAGTGAGACATTTATTGGAGCTTGATGTCTTTAAGCTTTGTACGGATGGCACGTTCTCGTCCCAAAAAGCAACTCTGATTCCATGAATACAAAGACAAATGTTGGAAAATGGAGCCGGGTGGTGTTTTTATACAATTGGTCTTTCACTAAGCTGCAAAAGGCATGTTTGCCAATGGGCTGCCATTATTTCATTGACACAAGTCGTGTTTTCTTAAACTAGAATTACTCCGCAATTGCAAACCAGCTGTAAAATCATAAGCATGGCTGTTCCTTACGTGCTATTGGTCCAAGCTGCCGAACTGCTCCAGCCTTTTCTTTTTATAAATAAAACTCAAATGAAACTCAGTCAGAGTCTCCTCCTCCTCCTCTTCTCAGATGCATTGGATAAATTCTGCTATGGTGAACGGTCTCCAAGAGTCCCATTGGAATCCACATCCAAACAATGAACAATGAATGCATAAATTGTCTTATTAGAAAAATGGTGAAGCTTTAGCTGAGAGCCTGAGTATGGACGTAGGAGTGTTCCAGATGCTTGATTGCAGTTCCAGGGAAAACTCTTGACTTGGCTAATTGTCCTGCCATCCCATTACCTCCCCATGTGATCCATTTCATGAGAGAGAGGCAGAGAAGAGAAGTGTTGCCTGGAAAAAAACAAAATCAGGTAAAATCAGTCTGTCTTCAGTCAATAGACGAAATCCATGAATGAAACACAAAGGAAAACGCTATATTTGTTTTTTCATTTCTCAGACGAGACACCAAAGTCATCCAACCCAGGGCACACGCTGCAAGAGGCACCCAGGGGAGTGTCTAACACGGTTGGCACGGTGCCGCAGGCCTGTGCTTCCTGGTGAATGCCACTCATTTCTGTGTGAAACTGAAACTGTCGGCACATGGACAGCTGGTGTGCGAGCTCCAGAGGCCTGCGGCCTCACAAGCCACCGCATCTTTTCACACCGTCAATGAGTCGGTGCGCAGTACCCAGAGATCTGCATCGGTTTACCCTCTCTAAATCACTATCGAGGGAAGTTTGTGTGGAGGCCACGAGAGTGACCTGAGGTCAGTGCTTGGAAACAAAATGACACCCTCTGGTGCTCCACGTCAGTGCAACAGTACCCTGCCCTGGGTTACATGAGCCTGCTTTCAATCAGCTCACATCAGACTGTATATCAGGTCTAATTAGTGTACGTGGGCCTGCAGCACAGAGCTCGGTGTAAGACATGAGCTTTCCGTGCACAGGGCGCTATCCCCTGCACGGCACAGCCAGACCCGAATGCGTACACGGCTTTTCATTGCGTGGGACGTGACGCACAAGTTTTATGGGCTCGCCATTTCTCATCTTAGCAGCACATGTGTCTGCGTCTGAATACGATTCCACAACAATTGTATCCGAAAACATCGGATGCACAGACTTCTAAATCTGTGCCGCCCCCCCCCCCCCCCCCCCCCCCCCCCCAACCACCCCCAAACACAGCTACTGTGTGCACACACACGGCCCGGTACGCTGCAATGCCAAATGTCTCACTACCCCGGCAAGAGGGTTTGAATTTAGGCTGCTAAAAGATAACAGAGGGCTGGAGGGGAGACCGGCGGGGGGGGGGGGGGGGGGTGTGTTTCATCGGGGGGGGGGGGGTTTGTATCACGCAACTTGGCAAGACACTTCAGGGTGACAATCAAGGACACATGCAGAGAAGTGACAGTCTCGTATTTTTGGTGATGATGAACAATGATGTTCGTCATGATGGAAATTGTTTCATTGGAAGTTTTGTTTCCACTTTGATAATTGTCCTCTTTACCAAACTCTGTAAACCCATTGTTAAAGCTGCACAGATTCACATTTCTACTATTTCTGTTTTCTATATATATATAACATGACTGTGACAAATTCACCAGTTTCAACTGTGACGCAATATGCAGCTCATTATTGTTATATTGTCGTCATATATTATCGTGTTATGGTCTGAGAATGTTGCTTCACTCACACACTACTGTCATATTCTTGTTTTCAGCTCTGAGGCTTTCATGAAATCACTGAACTCTACCTGCTCAGACCCAGACCTGAAATATGCAACATCACAGCAACTACCTGGAGATCACAGGGGAGACTCTGCAGAGAACTGAGGTAAGGACCAATACAGTTTTTAAAAAGTATGAATCTTTGACCTACATTTGTCAGGTGGGAACAAACTCTACTTGTGGTGTAAATTAACTTTAGGATTTAGGGACATCTGATGGTGAGGATGCAAGTTGCAGTTGAACACTTCGCTAAGGCAGCCTTCAGTTATCATGATTAAGTGCTTACCAGTGCTGTTTAGTTCCCTCCTGGGCTCCTGTATAAACAAGATGGTGCAACCTGCTCCTGAATGTAAAGGTCTGGTTGTGGTTAATGAAAACAACAGTTCATAGATTCAGATGACAATACACATCAAAATATGCTAATATTGCACTTTTGTGTTTGCAGGTGGTTCTGCTACCACCATAAAGACCAGGGCCATAAAGTCTGTTTTGGTTATTACATAATGTTAAATGCATTTGGCATAATAGACTGTACGTTGATGGATTTTACATCTCCTCCTCCTCCTCCCATTATCAAAAAAAAAAGGAATCCAAAACATCCAATCATCAAATGTTACCATTTTGAGCACCTTCATCTTTGGCTCCATGAAATATCTAATGGTACCCATGTTATAGATCAAGCAAAGCTGGTATTTAAAACGTTCTCTTTGTGTCCAACTAGTTGCTAGGCAACAGCAATACAACAGTCATCAGACTATGTGGACAGCCTCATTTCAGGGATCCCTTCTTGGTCTGTGTAATCCATGTCCTCCAACATATGTTGCAGCTGAATGGAGACACATGTCTCTCAGCACCTCACCGTCCTGTGTCCTTTTGGAGGTGATATTCATATATTAGAAAGCCATTGAGGTGTGGTGATGGAACAATGAGGCACTGTGTGTGTGTGTGTGTGTGCGCGCATCTGCATCTATTGGTTTGGCTCCTGTTTGAGGCGAGCCTTTGCCACTCTGAGTGTTTGTGTACATCGCTGGCTCGACGCAGGCCTGAGGGCAGAGATTGGCGGAGCTCTGTGACTTTATTGGGAAAATTAGGGTAAGTGTTGTGGTGGGGAGCATGTGGGTGGAGGTGGTGGTGGTGTGGGGGGGCTGCTTGAAGTTTGGGTGGATTACTGACAGGGGAATTTACTTACTGGCCCTCGAGAGACGTTCCTCAGTTACGTTGCGGCTGTTGAAGAACTAATCCTCGCTGTAAATCATGACATTATACATCCACACAGCTAAAATTATCCCATGAAGGTCAGGCAGAAATTGTGAGCAGGGTTTGGCTGCGCTCTGACAAACTGCGAGCGATCCAGCAGCAGACAAACATTCAGACAAACATAGTTCTATCACTCTGGCAGCTTCACACTGCAGCTCCCTGACAATGTCCAAACATTGCAATTTCAATTTGTACGCCCTGAATCATCACACAAGATGCAGGTATTTTAGGTAGGCTGAAATTGTTTTATTATTTTTAACACAGTAATTGCAAGGCAAATGCTCTTAATTGTAACCCCAGCCTCTGAAATAAACAAGGCTGAAAAATGAAAGTGGTGATTATGGTTTCCCATGGGCCTGATGTGGGATTTGTGAAGCTGCTACCAACTGCGTTTCCATGTCACTGTTTCGAGTTCCTGCCCAATATAGACTCACTGAATCACTCATCAGAACACATGTCTTAATGACGGCCCGGTCCAGCTCGGCACAGGAGGAGATGCCGGACCTCTCCGCCCTGGTTGCGCCTCTCTTGAGGGAATATTCCATAATTTGCCCATGAACCCTCCCTCATTACCCTTGCCCCTGTGATGAATGGTGGAAAAGCTGGATTTGACAAATAATATCTAACAGTGTCTCTTTTTCCCAGAAAACAGTTCGATAGTTACCCGGAGGAATGTGTAACTGTCACTTTAACATACAGGAAGGATTTGGGGGTTTGTATTTGAATGATGTTAAAAGTCTGCAATATGATTTGATCTGTGTGCCAGAGCTCAGCGAGAGGTCGAAGCCGGCGGTCTGATTCCTCTCCTCCTCCTGGTTTACATTTCATCATCTGTGGTCTGGGTTCAGGACCCTCCATCACCCCTTAATGATGAGCTGCGACCCAATTCCAGGCAAATTTTCCACTCCACACACAATGTATTCTAAGGTGCAGTGTGTATGATTTTGGTCAATTCTTCTCACCGCCATGTTTTTACGATAGCCCAGAGTGGAGGTACTAAGGATCTTTGAAGTTTCAATCACAACAAAAGTCTACCATAGGCTCTCCTGCATGTTCAGAGGGTTAGGTGATGGATACAACATGAAACTTCATCAACAGATGTCACCAAATCTTACACACTGCACCTTTAATGAAAAGATGGTGCAGTTTGATGGTGGTCAATGGTCAATTGGCATATCATGAAAACAAATGTAGCTGATATTCTCTATGAAATGGATGTGGGATGGGGTCTATTAGGGTTACAGGGCATCGTCGCCACCTACTGTTAAGGAGTGTAGATACAATCTGATGCTTAAAATAATCACCATCAAAATGAAAGCACAGGACCCATTGAAAATGGGTTTGCGACCCACTTTTGGGTCGTGACCCACCAGTTAAAAATCACTACTTTAGTTTCCATCACTGCTTTTTGTTGAAACTGCAGTCCCACTGGATATAACCAGGTGCAACAGAGCAAGTGATTACATAAGCTGAACTGCCAGTCTATCAGTCAACCTTCTGACATGGAGAGATGAGGGTGTGACCTGCTTTCTGCATAGACTTGATTCTTGCTGCCTCAGTTTGGCGTTCTCATGATGGATGCCCCTGCCAGACACCCAATGTGGCCATTTTGCTTCTATGCCAGTGTTGTACTTGGAAAGACGTGAGAAAAACTAAGGTGTTGGCAGCAGGAAAACCTTCACACACACACACACACACACACACACACACACACGCACACACACACACACACACACTCTGAGTGGCCCTAGATCTGTCACACTCGGATGAAATAATTCAAGACCAAAATTAGGGTTTAATTTGGCCTGTGTCAGTTTTAAGTTGTTTAAGATGAAACAAACAAGATGATTTGTTGGCTGATGTGATTGTCCATAATTCAACACCATGTATGATACACATACACACTATATGTATATATATATATATATATACATATACACATATATATACATTATAATCTAAAAGTGTGAATGGTTGAAGGTTGATGTAGAAGTTGAATTGAGCTACAGGTGGGGTTGCATGTTGCAGCTGAGAGCATGAGAGATAAACTATGGCTGCCGTCAGATAACATTAATCTATATCTAGTTTAGTTTTTATCATCTTTTTACCCTGGGTATAGACATCAGTCAAAGGTTGTTTTTTTATTGATGGTTAACAACTGAGCTGTATTGGATCACTAAGATGGTACTCATGACTTTTAAAGCCATTATTTCTAATTTATAACCTCTTCTAAAGTGGCTGCACATTCACGAAAGATCACTGAGGCTGGATTCAGTCGGTGTCTATCAACTTGTCACCTACATCAACCCTCTAATCCAACATTCCTGCCATCATTCTCTCTTCAGGAGTAATTGACAGTAACTGATAATAAAATTGGCATCTCGGCAAATCCCTGAATAGCCGGGGGCAGCTTATGTGCCACAACAGGAGCTACCTTAAGTAACCCTCTCTCAGCTTGTCCCCCACCCTACCCCCACCCCCTTACCCAGGCACATTTTCACGTATATCCTCACAGCTGCACAAACACACACTCCTGCATGCATGCACACCGATTATCAAGCTAATTCAAAGCTCATATCACAACTCGAAAGAGATTGCAACCCCCCTCTCCCAAAATACAAACAAACAGAGGACAAGGTTCATCCTGTGGAAAGATTTTAATGAGGGAACACTGATCTACATAAGCCAGTAAGCGGGAGGGCATTAAACGTTACCTCAGTTCATCTCACGCCCTTTTTTCAAACTGTTTGCCCCTCCAACCCCCCACCCTCTCTCTCTCTCTCTCTCTTGCTGAGTCATGATCTTGGCTCTGCCTCACCATCCATTCCCCTCAGTTTTCATCTCTTTCCTCGACCTGTGCTCCACCTTTTATCTGCCAGAGCGGCAAAAGTGATGAGGAGGGACAAAATGAAGGATGAACAGCATCTTTGCTCGTCCGATGTAAGAGGCAGCTGGCTAAATAGCCCCCCAGTGGGCGCTTCATCAGACCATATAAAACTAGCCTAATAACAGCTCTGGAGTCAGCTCAAGCATCGACATCAATCACAATGGGTTGTGACTGGCCAGAGTGTAACCTAATTTTCATCATCATCAATGCCGCACATAACAGTCACCATCTCTTTGAAGTGATTGACTCCACTGCTCTGCATGGTGCAAAGGTTTGAAGTGATGTTCGATATATTGTATTGTGGTGTTACACGTGTGTGTGTGTGTGTGGAGGTGGATACATCCTCGATTGTGTATGTGTGTGTGTGTAGGTGTGTGTGTGTGTGTGTGTTTGTGTGTGTAGGGGACAGGGAGAGTTTGCAACAATCGGACTCTTGGCACTTCAACCATACATGCCATTCAAACAAAAGTGTTTTGACAGCAGACATGAAGATTCAGCAAGACTGGTTTCTCTCACTGTCTGTTGTCACTTGAGGTTTTTAAACACAGTCTCAGCTCCCAGGATGGTCAGAGTCCATTCCAGGCTCAAACACACAAGGCTTTTTCACACTTCTACTGTAGGAGCGCGGCGTAAGACTTGAGCTAGAGAGACGTTCAGATGGAGTTGGAACACCTCAGGATCCACAGAGCGAGGTCAAACTTTGATGTCATCTCTGTGTGTCACGAGAACAAAAGTGATGATGGAGCAAAAATGAAACACGTTTTCAATCTAAATCAGTTTATATAACTGGGATGATTATTTTGTCATACCACCATGTCAAGCAGGCAACATGTCTTGAGGGCTGCTGTGTATTTGGACAAGATACTGAACCCACTAATTGTGCTTGATGACTGGGCCGTCAGTGTATGAATGATGTGTGATTAAAAAAGTGCTACATTCAGCAACATTTTGTGTGTGTGTGTGTGTGGGGGGGGTATGCGAATGTGCTTGAGGTGTAACGGGCTTTGAGTGGTATCAGTTTTAGATTTCAGTTGTTGATCCATTGTTTGTTAGACATACATATAGATTTGACTCTTCAACATGAGATGGGTTTGAAGTTGTTTAGATTCACAGAGTCACACAGACATTCATACTGTGCATCTATTTGCAGCTCTGTTTTACCTGTGAGTACATGGGACATTGTGGGTTTCAGTATCTTGCCCAAGGACACTTCAGCATGCAGAGTGGGGAAGGGCGGGAATCGGACCTCCGACCCTCTGATTAGATGACAGCTCCTCTAACCCCCTCAGCCCCACACAGTCAGTGTGGACCATAAAGAAAAATTACCTGCAGCAAAACTGTCACTTAAGCCATTCACACGATTGATGTGTCTCCACTCCCTCTCATTATATAGAAAAGAAGAACAGTGGCATCTTTTGACTCTGCAGTGGTGATCAGTGGTCCCACTGATGCATGTGCTTGACTAACCATTGGTCAGGCTTGGCTGTCAATCATCTCAGTTTTATAGCATCAAACAATCAAATTCAAACCACACATGAGCCAGTTGGTGGGCTCAGCTTTATACAGTATAAAAGTGGTTCCTGACTCTGTCTGAAGGAGCAAACACAATCCAACTAGAAGCTTCTCTTTAGATTATTAATGTTGGAACATAGTATGAAACATTGCGATGTAAACGAATAATGCTCGGGGGGGGGTGTTACAGTCGGTTCAAACATGGCAGCTATGGAGTTATACTGGATGTCAGTCATCATGTTAGAAGTCAGTTTCCTCAAAGTGAGCGTAACTGTGATCAGCAGACAGCAGAGGGAGCCTGTCATACTTCTAATCTGTTGAAGTGTTAGCTCAGGTACACAACAACTCAGGGTTTGTGTTATTGTGGTGTTGGTTACTGCCACAGAGCCCTGAGACCTGTCCATGGACACAAACCTGATGAAGGCAACAATGTGCCTTTTGTTCTTTAAACAAATTGTAAAATTAAGTTTCCATTTCAATATTAAGATGGATGACATGATAAATACCTGAATGTGAGGCCAAAACCTCGATCGGCCCCCTAGTGGCTGGCAGCAGTATGGTCTATAATTCCAATCCCTCTTGAGGATTGACTCTGACGACAACTTAGACTGGCTCATGATTGGTCAGGTGGGTGTGTGGGCAGGACTTCAACACAGTGATCACAACGGCGGAGCCTCCAGATCCAGCTGGCATCATCAATGTTAGATAGTCGTGTCTGTGATTGGGATATTCTGGCTTCAGTTGTGCACAGTGGGATGAAGAGCAGACACATCGTCCATCTTTATTTACAATCATTGTAAACTGTCGGCTGGCTGTAGATTGAAAGTTGTATTTCTCAGGGTAGCAACCCATCTTTTTTCTCCATATTAATGGAATCATTCATCCCTTGAGCCGGAGCCAACAGTCCATCTGCTCCACGTGTCCAGATTGAGCCCAACAGAAATAAGAGCGTTGAACAAAGAAAAGCCAACAGACAGAGACAAAGGGAGCTGTCATTACTATCAGTGGACCCGAGAGCTCAGCTTCAGACATGAAGCAACCAATGGAGTGAGGTAATGTTGGACCTCAGTGAGTAACACACAGAAAAGGAGCGAGTGCATTCAAGGACTGTCCTCCAACTGAACTTTAGTTGATCAATTAACTCCATTATGTTAATCTGGGATGTACTCCATGTTCCCTGTGGCTCTCAGTCTACCCAGGAACCCTGAGACGAGCCAAGACAGAGGACAGGGAGGCAAGTTCATTTCCCGCCGAACGGTGAATGAGGTCATTACATGAAGAGCCCAGGGGTCTTCCGTCCTCCTGTGAGGTCACCTCAGTGTCTGCTGCTGTCTGGAAATGCAACACATATCCACTTTGATGTCTTAAAAGAAGAAACACTCACAAGAAGATTTATCAGAGGGTCTATTATTATTTGTGTTTTCATTTGCCAAGTCTTTAATAGAGGCCAGATCCTTTTGTTAAAGATACCATTTAAACCTGATACACTGAGGGCCAGAGGCAAGCAATCTTACGTGTAAATGACACATTAACAGGAAAACGGCAGTGATGCATTTTTGCTTCCACGACATCCAGGTGACATCTGCAACCTATAAAAGGAACAAAGCAACGCCAAGCAGTTGTGCTGTGTTTGTCACAGAGGCTGCGACTAGAGGAAAGCATGCATCCCAAAGGTGCTTCACGACAGTTTGGGGTCCTGTGCTCTGAGCCGACACACCATATCAAAAGCACATCAATGACCCAGACAAACAGCCGTGACTAAAAGGGACAAGAATAGCCTCAGCATGAGAGGAAGGAGTGAATTACTTGCTGCGATAAGCCATGATTCCTGCACATGCAGTTGGATCTGGATGTGGCGGGGCACGCAAATTGGTACCAGCTGTGTGGCCTTGGAGTCTGCTGCTGCGGACAAGAGACAGTGTCCAAGTATGCAGATTAATCCTTTACTCATATAGCACGGCCACGTTGGAAACCTCAGGCGCTCACTGCATTTATCTCCATTCATATGTGGCGGCACTCATGCTTGGCTTGGTGCTGCACTGTGCACGTGCCTACGTGCACGTGCACGCGCGTATTCGTGACTTAGAATGGTGTGCTGGCCGCGGTGCCCGCAGTGGATCGATAGCTTCGCTTCGATCTGAGTGATGTGATCATTAAGAGGCTCCCCAGCTGTCCCCTGTCCCCTGTGTGCATCACCCCGTCCCAGTCCCACCATAACGCTGTCCAGTGAGAGACCAAAAAGTCTCCTGGTGACTGATTTCCAAGTTTGACTTTCGTAGAAACCATGTGGCCCACATTGTGGTTTCAGTTACATTCCTGAGATTTAGCACCCAGTTTTCTAGGAACAACATATTCTGGGAAAACTCCGCCATACAGTATTTCAGACATCTATATTTCATATTTGATTTAGGAAAGTGTGATGTTGTGAGTCAGGCCAGTGGGGTATTCAGCCAACAAATAAACTTTATTGCCATGAGAAACCAGCGGGGAGAGGCTGATATGTTAGTAAAGTCATGGCTGCCATGATGCTAAGGAGACTGCGACCACACAGAGCTCAGTGGATATACAACATCTACTGCTAGCTCTTATAAAGAGAGCACAGAGGATCCCACACCTAACTCTGCAGATGGGGGTTAAGCGCTCAGCTTCATAACGTCTGTGCACACTCACACACTCATATGCAAAAATCATTGCCTCATTGAGCTGTTGGTTTACAGGACAAGACCCCACGTGTTACTAAGTGAAGCCTCTGTTTATGGTGCTGTTTTTACAGGTCTATGAAATATTAGTCTTAACCACACTCTTGTATGTGTGGAAAAAGCCACATCTGAGGCCCGCTGGTTTGTCATGAGTGGCTGTGGGGAATAAGAGCTGATGCCGTGGCTTGGGACCCTTCCTGTAACAACACAGGCTCTTTCGAGGGTCCCACCGTGATGGCCAAGACCACTCCTCGGGCCCTGCCTGCTGCTTCAGACATCATACACGCTACAGGCAACCTGCACCCTGTTTACTCAAAAACCTGTTTGGCACTTTGCCACGAGCAGCTCTTGAGTGTAAGTCATTTATTTGACATCACCACACGTCCCTGTGTGTGTGTGTGTGTGTGTGTGTGTGTGTTGGTAGAAATGCACCATCATAAAACCAGATCTGCTGCAAACTCTTCAGGATCTCAAGTTTCCATTAGTGCCTCATGCCTGCCTGTCTCCTATGACCTTCATACTGTACCTGTCTGTCTCACAGTCCCACGTGCGTCTCCTGTGCATGGTCTTATTTTGCATTGCAACAGCTTTTCTTTCTTGATTAGTAAAAGAAACATCCTTTGCTGTCTAGATTATAGTAATCCCCAGAAGCTCTGGCTCCACAGGCAATGCCACTGAAGCTACTCCCTCCTGAGACCAGGACAGCAGTTTATTTATCAGACGGAGGGAGTGACAGAAGGAAAGGCTCAGCACAAGTTTTTATTATGCATTCATTCATGTGTCACTCCCTGTAGAGACAAATCAGCTCAACCACAAACTTTTGAAATCGATTTCTTCCTGCCACTGAGGACAAACAGAAATCTCTCATGGCCCGAGCACTGAGTAATCTCTGAATTTTATAATTCTGGTCATATGGGGATGATGCCAGGTCATAGCATGGCAGGTACGCTTAAAGTAAACAGCTTACTTGTCTTGAAGTGACTGTGTAGCTTTGCGAACCTTAGAAGACTTTTGTTTTCCTGATGAGAAGGACTCACTCCCCTCTCCCTCTCACAGCATCGCAGGGAGAATGTTTGGAATCCAACATACACACAACACATAAACAGACTGAGTTATATTTGTATATTCAGTGAATAACTGCGTCTCTGAAAAATGTAAATACCTCAAAAAGACAAACTGAGCCCGTGGAGTGAATTTAATCAATGAGACAATTAGATAACGAGAGAGATGGAGAAGGAGCTGTGATCATGGAAGATGGCCCAGGGCATTGGATTCGGTGCACACACCATATACACCGCTTTGTGTAAGCATGTATTCACCACACACACACACACACACACACACACAAACACACACACACACACACACAGTACAAAGTGCATCCCATCCACTAAACCAGGAGGAATGCGAATCCAGTAAATATCTAGAAGGAGAGAGTTGACAGATGGCAATCCTGAACACAATAATTACCACATACTTCCCACCACTGTTCATGTGTGCTACATCCTCAGCTGCTTAGGCCAACTCCCTCTAACCCAAACCAACCAGCAGAGAGCCCACATAGCTTAGGTCTCACAAGCCGGAGTTAGGGTTAGAAGCTAAATCCCCCTCCCTACACGCACACACACACATAGCCTGGCTAGTATTTAACCATAAGCAGTAACCCGCAGACATATAGGTTTAAGCTAACTCAAATCATGTGATACCACAGCCGGGATCAGCTCCTTCCACAGAAGCCTAAAACCACAGAGGCACCGGTGGAGCCATTGTCTGCCTCCCTCACCAAACCTACCGTGACAGACTCCACTAAGACCAACGTTCAGACCCCAGGGCTGCTTCTCACACCATAAACACTCGACTTCAATCCACTAGCTGTCTGCAGCTCCCATCCAACCCACAGGTATGACCACGCATGCTGGAATGGCCGAGACAGCGTAATCATCAGATTGGGGGTTGGAGTCTGCAGCAATGAAGATGAGCGGCGCCCCACCATCGCAATGTCATGAAAACTAAGCTGCACCTCGCCGTGCTGGATCCCCTCAGACCGTGAAACCGCCTCGCTCGTTGCCCCGGATGGAGGAACGGGAGCCAAACACGAGGTTTCGCACTGGAGGAAGACATCAACATTGCAACAAGTACTTACAGGTCCAGTTTATCCCCACTTATTGCACAAGAGGAGCAGATCTGCTTCAACTGTTTACACCAGAATTTTCAACCTTGGGGTTTTCAATGCTATTCATGGTTGCCTAATACAACCATAAACATGGACAGAGAAGATTTGTCAAACTGATACATGAATGCCTGGTTTATGCAGCTTTCAGTCCATCGACATGCCTGATTTATTCCAAGCTCTTATAAAGAAAAGACGTATCAGACAACATTTGAGGATGTATGAAAACCAGGTCAGAGAGGTTGAGAAATTACTTGTCTCAAAATCCAACCAGACGAACAAAGAACAGATTTGTTGCTGGAGTCAATGGAAGGTGCTCAGAGGTGATGGATAAGTACGGGTTTAAGGGATAGATAAGGGATTGTGAGCTGGATAGAGGTGTGTTCTGTGTGTGCACATAAACGCTGTCTGCTCTGCTCCCTCTTTCTTACTGCAATCTTTCAGCACAAGGTAATGAAGGATGAATTGGCCTAGCAGGGTTCACTGAGTTGATCTACAAGCACTCCACTGACTCCCCTCTGTGCACTCAGCTCCGATGCTTGGTCATGCAAGGAATGTTCACACATATGGTTACAAACACAAACACCCAGGCATGGCCTGAAAACTGGTAGCAGGTTATCTAACATTCCTGACCTGGAAGACGTTGGCTAAATTTGGAGACGGGCGCTGGCCAGAAAAATCACAGCGCTGCTTTTTTTTTTTTTGTTCAAATGCCTTAAATGACCTATGTTGGAGTTTCTGAGAAGGACCTCGTGTGGCTGTGCGAATTATAACTGTTGTTTGTCAGAAGCGAAGGTGGAAGCAGTGTGATGCTGCAAACTACCATAAAACATCCAAGGTAGCAGGTCTGAGTGGATGTTTGTGGAACACTGATACCAGGGCGTGCTGTTTACATCCTGTTTATTCACAGCTGTGAACTTTGTTCTATTTAACCGTAACCTCCCCCGAAAATGATCCACATAGAGTTTTTTTTAAAACACTAACCTACTTTTCAAACTTTTACCCACATTTTTCATCCGCTGTTGCAGCAAGTTCAAGTTCAAGATTTTTTTCCTCCACAAATCCTGAAACTGTTGGAATGCAAATATGTGCATACATTCAAGGTTCCCATGGGATCCACCACAGGGCCTCAAGTGATCTCCAGACATTTTTGTTACCGCTCCATTTAGTTCACGACATGTATCATCACCAGGCAATTTACATAATGAGGTCAAGACCTTGAAATTATAGAGAAACTCGACAGTTTCCACGATGAGCAGCACTTTTGGTGACTGTGGAGAGGAAAAACTCCCTCATTAACCGAACGAAACCTCCAGCAGAGTCAGACTTGTGTGAACTGTCATTTACTTTGACCGGACAGTCGGTGTGAGCGGAGACACGTGGGGGATTGTCCAGAGGTGGGCGGAAATGAGGCGGAGGAAAATACATCATGTAAAAAAAAGTAAACAATATATTCGTAGATAAAAGAGATGAATGCTTCTTGATCGCCACCTGGTGGCTGGATGCAGTATAGGTTCTAAATCACGTCCAAGTGTAAGTGGATGGGATACGGACAAAACTAAAAAGTCAGTGTAAATATAAAGTACTTGTTTCCTATCAGATGGTCCCTGTCATCGTAGATAGTTTTTATTGCATCCATGTTTGTCTCGGAGTGTTCGCATTGGTGGGACCTTTTAAAAAAAACATCATCTATCCTTGCAACCTGGCCCCAAATATGCAGGATGGCCGCGTTTGTACCCCGGAGAATGGTAAAGGAGGAGATGCATCTTTATTCTGTATATTCAGTCTGTGGTTTTGCATCAAATATCTTGAGATTGACATAATTGTCCTCTTGCACAATCATCAGGTGATACACTGCAATAAATGGTGCTAAATCTATAAATCTGATATAACATCAACCATATTTGGTCAGGAAATTGATATGATTGATTTTGAAGATTTTATGCTTCCATAAACAGAACAAGGAGCCTCATGAAATATCAGAGTTGCTCCTTTTAACAAGTAAAGGAGTCGGCCAAATACCTCTGATTCAGTCTAATATCATGTTGGCTCACAATAGCAGCTTCTTTTTTGGCAAACGATCCCACTGAGCCTTCATATAACGTTTCTGTGCAACTACTTTGTATGTTTCTCCCGTCTGCTCCTTTCTCCCTTTTGCAGTGTCGTGGTTGAGGGGCAGTGGAGGAGGGGGAGAGATGGTGAATCAGCCACACAGCATTAGTGATGGTAACCACACTCACAGATGCTTATGTCAGATGTGATAAAGTGCTCATGGGGGCCTTATGAAGGTCCCCTGTGTGCCATCTCTAAAAAAGCGCTCTTGTATTCCCACGGCAAATGGCGGAGTAGTCTGGCCCGGGCCTAGATCCTAAAAATAAACATACAGTACATCTTAGGTATTAGTACATTTGTGCCTCAGACACATTGATACTACACCAAGAGGACAAAGTGAAAGAAGGGTCAGTCACTGAGCTTTGATTCAAACCATTCATTACAGTTTCACAGTGACACTGCAGCACTGAAATAGGCCATCTCTTGACCCCCTTTTCTTTTCCCTTTTTTCAGACAGCATCGGGATGAGGTTGGGAACATGTCGGTCAGTCAGGCTGTTTACAGAACTGCCAAGCACATTAATTAATCTTCACTCCTTGTGAGTTGACATATTCAAAATAGTAGCACTTAATCAGCGAGATTTCCCCAAGGAACAAAGAGCAAACAGAAACACCCAAGCTCAGTCCCAACCTCCCACCACTCGCACCACAGCATTTTTGTCTCCAAACATTTACAGGACATGAGATGAATGGGCTGTATGAAGCCAAGCCGACGGCACAGTTTAACCAGCGTTCAACTGTCCGATCGGACTAGGAAATGTTGGAGCGAGATGCTTGATAGTTGGAAAGAACATTTTTTAAGGAAAGTGAATCTATTTCCAACTGTGTTCTATTCCATTTGTACCACTTTCTACCCTACGTAAAGTGCTCCAGCAATTTCTCCATGTCTTCAGTATTCCTGTTTCCTGTTTTTTGATCTCATGTCACTTTCCTCCAACTGGATTTGCGTCTGCTCTCGCCTAACTGTAGACCCATGACCCGACCCAAGCCTGTGGAGACCCATCAAGACCATACAGGTGGGTCTGGATTTGGTCATTAATTGAGGATGGTCTCGTCCAGTGATTCTCCATAGGTCACTCGCAACCCAAAAGTGGGTCGAGGACCCGTTTTCAGTGGGTCGCAGGCCTTTGAGTGGGGTAAAATATTAAGAATCTACCTATTTACATCACTACTCTGATCTCTAGAAGGACGACTTGGCCCAGACTTTCCGCAAAATCCTCCTCCGCACATGCTCCCATGTCCTCTCAAATCTCTGGCACACACATGACCTCCTCTTCCTCCTCTGGCTGCTCTGAGCCGCTCCATCCATCCTCTCCCTCCATGTCTCCATCACCCCGAGTCTCTGGTCCGGGATGATGCTGGTAGAGGGGTAACTGGAATGTGTGCGCGTGCTTGTGTTCACGCAAGTGTGTGTTTGTAATGGGTGGTAGTGGTGGTGAAGGGGGTGGCGGGTGGTGGGGTGGGGGGGGGGGGGGGGGGCGGTTGTTGGGCCTCTGCTCCGCAGATGTCATGATTAGGAACTGGAATTCTGGGAATTCCTGGGAAGGTTGGACGCTCCTAGAGGGCTTTTCATGAGCTGCAGTGGCCCAGCCCCCCTCTCTGCTGGCCTTACGGAAAAATACAACATGTTCCAACACACACCATCACAGCAATCAATTACGGCTAACTGTAGAACACACATCGTTAACAATAAATATCTCAAAACATCCTACAATTGTAACCTCATTGTGCTGAGGTTCACAAGCATCTGTGACATGTTGGTTTGATCTGGACCCAACCACTCATTCATGAGCTGCCTAATTAACCTCAACTATTCTAAATATATTGTGTACTTTATTTATCCCACAATCAGAAAATTGCTCCTTCATCGCCATTTTCCCCCAAAAAAGAAAACATTAAATGCAATATGGCACTTCTCAACACTTGCAATGAAAGCCTTTTATTCTTTACAGACAGGTAGACTATCACCATAACATTGTTTCTGTAAACACCGGCGCCAGTATAGAAATAATACTCTCTAATCAAACCATGTCAAACAACACTTTTCTAATAAGCAACCCACCAGGATTATTATTGTTGCTCGCCGATGCACAGTCCTGCAGGGTCCAAGGAGCTCTGGCTAATCACAGACGCAAATAAAATTGTGGATTTTTCTTCTTCTTCAGAATCTCACTGTTTATATACCAATAACTCTTAAGAACCACATGAAACCAAGTTGACAAGTTGGTGAAATGAAAATTCAATATTATAACTTTAGGTTTTGGCACTCACCCCCAGCCATGACTTAGCTTATTTAGCCATTTTTAGCATCTGGTGTACAATTTAAAATGGGGCGGTTAAAAGCCTGGAATTATGTGTATGTGGTTAACACAAGTTGAACTCAATTTCTTTCTTCATTCTGATGTGACACAGTCCATCAAACATACACGTGTGTGGCATTTGGAGTTGTGTGCATCGGCTGGAAGCTGAAGTTTCTCTCTGAGAGCTTCATTCTTCAGTTGGATCAGCTCCAGCTCACCACCTGTCATCCCTGAAGGAGAAGTGGGACAGGTAATGGATGAAAAGATGTTTCTGTTTAGGCCTGTAAACAAATCAAGAGTTGCTTTTTGCTGGGGTCTGTCGTCTGACCATCCCACTGGGGGCCCTCACCTGCCATCAGTCAGTATTGCTGTACTTAATTAAGTTGGGTCTTTGTACAAAGGAGCTAGGTCTGTCTCTACTGCCGAGTGGAGATCGTCAAACAAATAGACCAGGATTAACACCCAGTAGCCTAGACTGTGTGTGACAGAAATGTCCCACAACTGCCAAATTTAATTTCGTTTGCCAGCCTCAGTGATGCAAGAGGCATGCAACCAATTAGGTTTTCGAAGGCTGGCTTAATGTAAGCGTTGACTCGCTAACATTCAACCACTCACTGAAGTTGAGCTTCTGCCAAGGAACCGTGGGGGAGCTTCTGGGAAGATGACAGAGAAATGGTCAGTGGAACACTATCATATGGTGAAGGATTCAAAATGGGGCTTGTGAGGCATATGTGTGTGTGTGTGTGTGTGTGTGTGTGTGTGTGTGTGTGTGTGTGAGTGAGTGACACAGTCAGTCACTGGTTTCATGGTTGCAGCGCTGCCAGGAGAAGTGGTGTACTCTCTTGGACAGGTTGGTGAAACTGGTGAAGTGGACGGCTCCAGAATTCTCTGGGTTGCAGTGAGCTCACCTTGTTGACATATACATTACTCAGTCGGCCTATTCATTTATTTTCCATAGCACCAGCAAGGGAATAAATGAAAGCGAAAACGGACAGATGAGGCTGCCATATGCTCTCTCCAACACTTTTACACGCCATGAGCCAACTTTTTGGTGGAAGCATTGTTCTGCCGCGAGAATACCTTGAGCTAGCTCGTCTTCTAACATGGGCTAATGAGGCAGGGACAAATGACTATCCACTCTTAACACTCTTTCTCTACGTGCACTTCTCTGAATATTGTCAATTATCCCCTATGTCTTGGCTGACATGACTCTGAATGTGGGTCACAGGCCACACAATCACCTGGTAATTACCAGAGAGTAAACAAGCCAAGCTAGGGGAGAAGTTTTAATGATCGTCAGGCTGCCACAAAGGACCCTTCATCTCTAATGAGGGGTAAGTGTGTCATATTATGTTGCACAAATGTTGGACCTGTCCATCATGATAAATATAGCATCCCTGGATCCAATATTATGGGATCGAGGGCAAATTTGGGAGATCAGACTGATCAAATGAAAGTGTAACCCAGAAAGGCTCTCAATGGCCGTTCCTAAAATGACATTACATAATAAGCCCTTTGCCCACTTCTTGAATTGGATGATTAATTGCTCACCGGTCTTTTCAGCAGCTATGACACCATGTGCCACCCACGGAGTCTGCTCCGGCCTCATGTCTCACCCTCATTAAACAGGGCCTTTGTGTCCCAGCTGCTCTCCTTTGTCCCAGCATGCCCACCTATCAGAGGGGTCGACCCCTGTGTCTCCAGCCACGATGACATCACCTCTGCCCTCATCGGGCTTGTAGCAGCCAAGGTGAGGAGGGCTCTCATGGGCAGGAACGGGCCCATCTCTTTTCCCCTTATCACTCAATCACCCCTTTGTGCTACGAGGCCTGTGGGCTTATATGGACAGTAATGAGACTTTGGAGCACTTTGTAATCTGCCAATGCTGTCGAAATATAAACCATACAGAGAAAACTCTATAATAGCACATTGTTTTAGGGGAGTTAAAGTGAGGGTCTGAGGTGTGGTGCTTTCACACTACTTGGAATCAGAGCCCAGAGCTGGCACGCTGAGCTGGGCCAGTAAAATCTCTCTTTTCATGAGTCAGGTGAGTCAGTGCACCAAAGAGGAAATTAGCAGGGAAGAGGGAGAAATGCTCTGCTGCTTGGTTTTGGAAAACATGGTGTTGGTTTTTGGTTAGTTTTGGCTCGCGCACCCAGTTTGAAGCTGAAATCTATCCTCCACATCGAGAAATCTCTGTCTGCGTGTACGACTCTCCAGAACTGATGAATTAAAGGTGGATGTATACGTCTGCCTCGGAACAAGATTCACCAGCAACCAAAGCGCTGGTGTGAACTGTCCATGTTGTGCCTTGGAATCATGTTTGTCACTCGGCAATGACAAAGGCAAACTGTTGGTTGGTGTCAAGCAGAAACTGCGTTGGATATAAGTTCCACTTTTGCCTTTTGAGCCAGGGTTTTCCATTTAGTATTTTTGTTTCAATGATGTTTCTTTGTTTTTGTTGCTGCAGTGTGGATGCGTGTACCTGTGCATTGTTCTGTCTCTCTTCAACTTGGTACAGTTTCTTCTTGATTTAAAAAACACACAGTGGCAGAGGAGTCGTGCCACCTCTTCAAAACGCAAAATCAAAACGATGTTGTACACATATTTCCTGGTGGTCCATGGTCAGACATACAACCTGATTGAACAAGCTGTAGTACACATGCCAGATCATTAGGTGGCATGGTAACATTTTCATCTGTGTATTTTTCACAACAAAGTACACTGAAGTTTACCAAAGCTCTTATCTAGATCTTTATAGTATAATCATAACCAATAACCTTCTTCTTTTACTTTGTCATCTTCATTTACTCTGAAAAGGTTCTTACTTTTATCACATGAGACAACTGTATACCACAGTGTCCTGGTTTGTAGTTGCATATACAGCCAAACTTTCATTCAATGAAGTACAGCAAACATTCCAGAAAGCACGTTGCTGCTCCACTGCTGAACACGCAGCCGGTGTGAACAGCTTTGACACACTGCAGATCCAAGGTGCTGTTCTTCTGGAATGTTCATGCAGCCAGCACGAGCCAGACATAATCCAGTCTTCCTGATAACTGTCGTCAATCGGCCTGATATTCCTTTGACTGTACACTGTGAAACAAAATATGATTTCACTGTTACCGTGGTCACATGGGACGTTGGGTCTTGTTCATACGCAACCTCATTTCCATATGTTGGTGTAATGGAGACAGGAGGACAAGGCATAAAGAAAAGAATAAGAATTAAACAAATGTTTTAATCAATAAACAGTGAAAGAGCTCTTTTTGCAGCATTGGTGGTGTCCAAGTTCCATGGATTGAGTTCTGCTCTCCAGTCCAGTTCATATCCCATTCCAAACAGACAGGCTTAGAGCAGGTACTGCACAAGCCCTCCTGAACAACAAAACCTAAGTCTCAAGTCAACACTGTTGGGGGGGTGGGAGGGGGTGACACCGTCACATGCACAAATTCACACACATAAACTGAGTCAAATTTAGAAACCGGGATATCATCTTCAAGTTCCTCGAAGACTTTTGGTATTTGATATTTCATGGCCTCTCCTTCTCACAGCCCAGCTGTAACAGCTCCCTCTCCCTGCGCACTGCTCCTCCACCAACTTGTGTAAGTTGTGTTTGAGCTGCCAGACTCCGAACTGGGCTCTGATTTACTGCTCAGATGTTTTTTTTCTTTTTCTTTTTCAGAGAGACCGCTCACATCATCATCAATTGTCAGATCCAAGAACCCACTCTGAGCTGACTCTTCAATTCTAAGGAACAATACCTCTGTGAAAGAGTCAACCCCTGATGGGTTTGGTGAATCACGTTATTGCAAAAAGGGTCAGTCGAAGCTTGAGGGTAAAATACATTTCTATTTTTTTTACAGTTTAGAGATAAAATGTGACCGTTTTGGATTCATTCACTGCAGATTTGTTAAACACCATTTTCACAGTCAAAACCCTGAAGATAAAGTAGCCTGTTTTTCCTAAAACCTGCCCTCAAACTTTGTGTTCCTTTAAAAAGGAACAGTTTACTCAAACTGTGCTCTCCAGTTAACAATTCAGGCTTATCGGACCACTTACCTCTGCCTGTGTGCTTTCTGACAAGCACTTGTTAAATCACTGGCAGTGGTACAGATTTACATGTTGTACAGGAGTGCCATAAAGGTCACAGGAATTATCACATGACTTTGCACACTCACATTTCCACGTTTGAAATGTGCGTCATATTTCAGATGACAAAGTGGGACAGACCATAGTTTTTGTTTTTGGTGACATCAGAGCGGAACCACATTGAGATTTGTCAAGTTTTTGCATGGACAAATAGTTGGATTCCACCCACGCGCTTCATGTGAAGCAGAGAGTCTGTAAACTGAACATTAATGGCTGTTATAGAAGCCTCCCTCCCGGCAGAGTGACCCGCACCCCCCCCCCCCCCGCGCGCGCACACACATTCACACACTAATACGCACACACATACACACACGCACCCAAGCCTGGCCTCTCTGTTATGGTTTCATTGGTCGATCACTTGCCAGGGCCCCAGGGGTCCCAACTCAGAACACATGTCTGCTTTCTGTATGTTTATAGTACGGCGGTCGAAGTGAATGAATGTTATTGCTGTCAAAGGGTACTTGTCTATTTTCTGGACAGTGTCACTGAAAAGAGACAATGCTGTTACACAACTCAGAGCTGAAATAGATTCTGAATTCCTGCTGAAAATAATCCTGTTAAATACAAACATGAAACTATGTTTTATACATCGCTGTGCAAACTACAGCAGCCTGATTGTCACCATCCTCACACTCATTCAACATGTTCAGTGACGGCTCTGTTTAAATCATCAGATGTGAATGACAAGCAACATAACTGTCACATCTATACAAATCATACAGTTCTAACACACCTGTAAGGTCAGATATGCATGAGAAGCTTCCTTAATTATACAGACAATGATTATTTATTATGACAACTGATGGTCTGGTATAGGGTTTGAATACATATATTCAGCGCTTTATCAGGTCTTGGTGACCCCTCAAAGAAATTTACAGCACAGATCACATTCACCCAGTCACATAAACGTTTGTACTGTGCATCTGTTTGCAGCACTTTGTATCTATGAGTAAATGGGACAATGTGGGGTTCAGCGTATTGCCCAAGGACACTATAGCATATGGAATGGGGGGAGGCGGGAATCAAACCCTAATCCTCTGGTCAGAGGACATCTCTAACCACTCAGACACAGCTGGCCCCAAGACTCTCATGATGAGATCAACAGTAGGCATGTATGGGCCGATTGTTAAAGCTAAATGGAATTCAACACTACCTGACGGGTTGCCTCCATTAGCTTGTGACCAGCTACTATATAAGTCGGTGAGGTGAGGTGAGCGTCGGCGAGGACAGGTATATGCATGAAGAGGAAGGAGTGCAGGCAGGTTATCATAGCTTCACTGTAGTCATTTTTCATTGGTCACAAAATGAGTGTGTGTGGCACGAAGACTCCCTGCAGCTTTCTCCCATGTGTCTGTGAATGCGGCAGCAGTAGGCAGCAGTGACACACATACTATTACCAGCCTGCAGACCACTGCCGCACACTGATTGGGCCAAATCGAGGGTGTGTTCAGAGCGTGGGTAGTTCTTAACAGACGTGGATTGAGCAGGAGATTCCAGTTTGTGGTATAGGTACAACTGGAAACGCAGCGAGCGTGGCTCCAGGCGTGTGCACACAGCAACACATGCCTTCCTGCGTGTGTGTGTGCGTGTGTGTGTGAGAGCCGGCTGGAAATCCAGTGCACTTTGAGAATACTGCTGCATTGCAATTTCCGCTCTGTGCTCCTCAGGCGTGAGCCAATTTGTGGCATGGTTACTGGAAGAAGTTTTTTTTTTTTCAAAATGAGGAGAACAAGGTCTGTAGTGATGACTTGTTAAATTTAGATCTCACCAGACGTATCTGACAGAGAGTGAGATGGGCATCAATGACGAAAGTAGGAAGGAATTGTCGTAAATCCATGGAGGAAGAAAAGTCCATCCACGTCCACCATGAGAATATAATATTGAAATGTGGCGGTTTCCTACGCTTCGCCGTCTCCAGGCCAAAATGCCTCCCATTTCTCAGCGGTGGTAACTTCTCCGAGATTCATTCCACTGCCCAAAAACCTCAATTAAAACGATAGATACTGCAGCCTGAAGATAATAATTATCTATATTTAGAGCTGTAAGTGATTGTCATTTTGGTTAGGTTAGAGCAGGAGTCCAACTCCAGCTCTGGGCTAATTTCATTGATGGTCTAAATATAGACATTTGTTTCCAACAGTCGGAGCCAGGGTTTGAAAAAGAGGGATTTTATGAAAATAAATGAAATGTTATGATAAACAGATTTCAAAGTCACAGCTCTGTGAAATGCGGCCGGCCATAATCAGATGCCTGTTTGTCTGTCTCTTCCTCTGTCTGTCTTTCACACACACACACACACACACACACACAACACACACACACACACACACACACACACACACACCACACACACTGCACCACCATTT
>JAFBJT010000733.1:50866-76054 GCA_016785325.1 Chascanopsetta lugubris
TGTATGTGCGTGTGTGTGTGTGTGTGTGTGTGTGTGTGTATGTGTGTGTGTGTTAAGCCTACGACTGTCAGGAGGTTTAGACGCTTGTAATTCTCGCTTTTATTGTGATGAGGTTGCTCTGTTACCATGGTTGCAATTAAGAAAATGAAGAAACAATTAGTATCAGTGGGCCCCCTAGAGGTCTTGGAAACAAGTGCAAGTCGCCCACCATCGCCTCTCCACCTGCAGCCCCTCCACATACTGTATGAGCAGTGGCATGATGAGGTGATGAGCAGCTCCTATAGAGGCCCTTTATCTGAGCATGGCATCGGCATTAGGTCAGTGGAAACATTTTAAAGACGGAGACTTTATGTTCCTCCTGCGAGCGGGTGTCTGCTCGCAGTTATTCCACATGGCATCCTCAAGTGTTGCTCTTTGAGAAATATTCCTGCGGCGTCTCCAAGTGCCCAACCCTGCCAACGCCGGCCCTCTATTCTTAGAGTGCTCCCTGTTGTGGTGGTTAGCAGACCTTATTGTCACGGGCTAAACTGGGCACTGTGTGACAAACATCATCACATGCACGTTCAATGTAAAGGCAAGAGGGAGAATTCCGATTGTAAAACACTTTTACGGCTCAGGAGGATGAATGTGACATGCAGCGGTGCTGTGTGTGGTGTGGATCGTCAGAACTCCATTTTGGGATTTCACTGTGTAACTTTTCACCCACTCTTCTCAGAGAGACACAGGCAGACATGGTTGAGGCTGCAGTTCATTGCTTTGCATTTATGAAGGGACATCACGTGCCTCCGTTTGCTCCCTCTTCTGCTGTGTCTCAATCCTTCCACTGCTCTCATACATGTGTGCCTTGCAACCCAAATATGTGCGCCACTTTTTTTTAATGGCACAGAAAATAACAAAGCAACTCATCTGTTGACTTTTCTCTGCAGCAGAGATGAAGGGGGAGGGGGGAGGGGCAGGCACAATTGCAATGCCAATCTGACCTGTTGAAGTGTGATTGTTGTGTCTGAATGTGCAGTGCAGGCTTTGAGGTGATGGGCCTCTGCAGATTGGATGGGTGGACACGTCGTGGGGTCAGTGACAGTCCGCTCACTCACGGCTCTTTGCTCTCCCGCTCCAGTTTTATGGCAAAACGGGGACTTTCACAGGACACTCCCCTAAAACCTTGGGACGTGGATGTCTGCGTCTCTGATTGGTCGCCGAGCCCCGACCGACAACACCTGCTTAACTCCTTCATCCAAATTGACACCCGGGGCTCCGAGGAATATAGGCAGCGGCATCCCATCCAGCTCGTGCACTCAGTCCACACAGCTGCCCCGGAGCGTACCGATCAACCGCTGCTGCGCGGAGCACTGATCCAAGGTGAACACCGCTCCCCCCCCCTCTCTTTCTCTCTCCTCTCTCTCTCTCTCTCTCTCTCTCTCTCTCTCTCTCTCTCTCTCTCTCTCTCTCTCTCTCTCTCTTACACACACACACACACACACACATACTTCCACACACACGTGCGCGCGCGGTCGGATCTTTGCTGCTGCTGCCGCTGCCTCTGCTGCCGGGGGGGAATCGACGCGCACTGCCGGGAGACGCGATGTTGGTCAAACTGGCCGTGGCTCTGCTGGTTCTGTCCGTACTGGAGCAAGTGGTCGGATCGGATAATACTGAGATTCAAGACAGTCCCCCTGAGAAGCCTGCGAGCCAGAAAGGACGCCTGTCCCTGCAGAACACAGGTAAGACGCACACACACACACACACACACACACACACATACACATACACACACACACACACACACGAGCGCGCGCACACACACACACGCACACACACAAACTGAGAGAGAAAAATTAAAGACGTGCCAGTGCGTGTGATTTCTTGATTTGGCGAAACTGCTCCACTCATCGGACGTGCGGGTGTTTGTGTCCGGACACGTGTTTCTCACGGCTGCGGGTTGAAACCACGCACGGAGACGCTGCTTTAAACAGATCCATGTTTTATCATTATAATAATGATAATGATAATAATAATAAGAATGATAATAATAATAATAAGAATGATAATAAGCAGCTTCTAATGTTTTAGTTCACATTGTCATAACTTAGATCCCGGCGTGGATGACCGTTTTTCGATTACACAGATAGATGAGATCCTGTAAATACTCTCAGACCGAAATCCAATATGTTAGTAAACTATTAATAGAATGGCACAAGGTAATAGGTAATGTATACGGTGGCGCATCTGTGTGTATGTGCTTGCGCGCGGGTATTGCCTATGTGCGCGTCACAGGTAATACTTTGTACTGTCGACCGGCGTTCAATTTTGGGCGTTTGTGATGTGTTGTGTTGTTGTGTTGTGTTGTGTTGGCTGATGTGGTCCAGCGGGTTAGTGGAGCAGTGATGACTGCGCAGGAGTCAGGCTTACTGAGCGGTGGAGTTGACACTCATGTGTCATGCACACAGATTCAGGCCGATCTCAATGTGATTCCATGTTAATATGAAAGACACACTCTTCGGCGTGCTGAGGTGTCTCCCATTCAAACGTGCCGCTTTAGGGTGGAGGGGGGTTTGGCCTCCATCCACCCTGCACGACTTTTACGCACCATGCCCCGGTATCTATCTATCCATCTATCTGTGCGTAATGGTTCTGTCCTGCCTCCACGGTAGATTTTCTGTGGCTGACAAAACTCACCACGCAGGGTCCCACGTCGCGCGCACGCTCACATGCACGCGGGGGAAAAGAAGCTAGACAGAGAGAGTGAGAGAGAGAGAGAGAGAGAGAGAGAGAGAGAGAGAGAGAGAGAGAGAGAGAGAGAGAGAGAGAGAGACCGACAGACAGACAGACAGAGACCCTGCTATCACCACTGTGTAATTCAATGCACGCTGCGGCCGAAGCTCGTACGATCCAAGCACATTCCCGCGATGCCAAAACAAGCTGCTGCTGACAGCGGCTCACTTTTCCTGCAAGCGCACTAAAGTTCAACTCAGTGCCTACAGCCTCCCCCCCCCAACACACACACACACACACACACACACACACACACACACACACACACACACACACACACACACACACACACACACACACACACACACACACACCACTACCACCACCACCACCCCATGACAGAGGCTCTTTTGTTGTCACAGCAATTCGAACACAATAAAAATAAAAACTCTGCTTTATTTTTATTCCTAAAATGAAGAGGTCACACTATCCTCCGTTCACTTATATCCAGATAAACCATGCATGTAATTGTGGTTTTTCTATGCATAGAGTGGACTTTTCACGGCCTGAGTGGGGGTGTTGTACAGCTCCAGCCATACTCTGCACATTAACTCAGGCATAAAACACCCCACATAATGTCACGTGGAGTTTATGTGACAGGTTCCCTGTTGATGGTCGAATGTCACATGTCACATTGTAGCCTCCCTCAGGGTTCAGATAAATGGCATTGATTCCTCCTCCATCATCAGTTTGAACTCTTCTCCTTAATGTATGTACCGAGGAGCCATGACACCCGGTGCAGTAAAGAGGCCGGTGTGATCTGCGATAACTTCATCTCTCCATGGACGCGTGCGCAAGAGACTTGTTGATGCACGCGCCGACAAGAAACCACTGCATTTCCTCCACAATCAGTCCAGGCTGTATCTGCAATGCACCATCCCTTCTCAATGCTACGAGGAGTGCAGACGGATGCTGGTGCAGAATGACACAGTAATATGTCACCATGCAAGCGCTCTTCTTGCAGGAAGCCCCTCATCTCGCGCACATTCGAACCCCCCCCCCCCCCCCCCCCCCCCCCCCCCCCCCCCCCCGCTCCCCCTTCCCCCCCCCCCCTCCCCCCCCTTCTTCCTGCACATCTTTGAGGCAAAGTGTATCCAGAATGGGCTGCGGAGTTGTGCCCCGGAGCCCGTGCGGTTTTCATTGCCTGCAACAATCTGTGTCTTCTGCGAAGCGGTGATAACGTCCCCTCTCCCCTCCCTTTATACTCTAACCTGTTCTCTTCTTTCCAGCTGAGATCCAGCATTGCCTGGTGAGTGCGGGGGATGTCGGCTGCGGCGTGTTTGAGTGCTTTGAGAATAACTCCTGCGAGATACGAGGGCTGCAGGAAATCTGCATGACGTTCCTACACAACGCCGGCAAATTTGACTCTCAGGTACTAAACTGGTGTCTCTGCAACCGTGACCGGAGGCAACATTCCTTCTCCTTCTCACTGGTTCGCTGCTCCGTACAATCGTCACCCGTGAACAGTACACCTTCTCCTCCGCATGTTTACCTCACAACATCTCAATCAGGCGTCTGTTTTCCTTTCTGCGACGGCTCACTTACCTCTCAGCAGACTGATGCGTGTACAGTTAGGACCAGGGGTCAGGAGCCAGCTGGCAAAACGCCCAGTTAGCTCCCTTTTCATACATAACGGAGGCTGAGGCCCTGCCAAGCCAGTCAAGGCCTGACTGGGATCTTAATGTGTCTATAGGGTCACTGAACAGGAACTTGCATCTCTGGCCGACAATGCAAGGATATCTCAGAGGACGAGGAGTGATATTTACTGTCATTCGTGTTGAATTCTACCTGCACATCCATAGCATGTCTATCTGAATCTATGGCTGCATGTTCAAATTATTTCCAGCCACACCTACACTCTCACCTGAAACAGATGCGCGACGCCGAGCAACACTGTGATATGATGGGATTCAATATTTGAAGGGCGGTTTATCTCAAGTCGTCAGTCAACAGGTGTGTGTCTTTGTGTGTGTGTGTGTGTGTGTGTGTGTGTGTGTGTATGTGTGTGCGTGTACAGGGGAAGTCCTTCATCAAGGATGCGCTAAAGTGTATGGCACACGGGCTCCGGCACAAGTTCAGCTGCATCAGCAGGAAGTGTGTGACCATAAAGGAGATGGTGTTCCAGCTCCAGAGGGAGTGTTACATCAAACACAACCTGTGCTCTGCGGCCAAGGAGAATGTGGCTGTCATGGTGGAGATGATCCACTTCCAAGATCTCTTCCCTAAAGGGTGAGTCGCTGCTTCGTTTATGTGCTGCCTCTCCATTTGCCTCCCCTGAACTCTTGGGCCACTTTCTTCCATGTATAGTTGAAGCGCAACCCGTTTTATTCCAGTCATTTGTGAGACCTTGAAGTATCCTGCCTCCAGACGTTTAACGACAGCCGGCGTGTGAGTAATCTTGCCTCTCTCTGCTCAGTCCATATGTGGAGCTGGTGAATATTCTCCTGAGCTGCGGCGAGGAGGTGAAGGAGGCTCTGACGCGGAGCGTCCGACTACAGTGTGAGCAGAACTGGGGGGCGCTGTGCGACAGCCTGAGCGTGTGCTCCTCCATCGCGCCCTCGCCTGCAGCATCCGCCGTCGAGCATCACCACCGCCGCCCCCTGCCGTCGCACCCCGAGCTGGAGCACACTCGTCCCCCGCGGCAAGGTGACAAGGACAAAGCGGGTAAGGTGGGCTACAGCGCTCACCCACGCAATCGCAGCCAGGGACCACGGCGCCAGAGTCCTGAGGCCGGAGTGATGGCCGACCAGGAGGATCCCGAGGCTGCCACCGACATCCGGAGGTGAAAGTGCAGAGGGACTGTCCCCACTTTGATCCCCACATCATTTGATACAACACACTTGCATACCCTCTTCCCCAAACACACATACACACACACACCCAAATTCCCAGACAGAATGAGTAGAAGGAAACAAACCCTGACCTCCCCTGTCCTTATTCCACCCTCTCCAGTCATTCCAGCAGCCCCACTCGTTAAACTTGCAGGGTAATTGTGGTGTAGCTTGTAATGTTATGCCAGACTGTAGGCCACAATTTTTTTAAATGTTTAATTTGAATAATAATTGTTATTATCATGATTATTTCAACTGTTAGATCTATTCTGGCCCTAATATAGTATTTTCTCAAATCGGACTTACGATAGTACGATTTGATTATATTTGTATTATTTATTTTATTATTTTTGAAATTGTTGGAATATCAAAATGTACATAGAAATATGCTTATCTATATTTATATAAACATGTATAAATATAGCTACAATATGCAATACTGTTATGCTATAGATGACGTAGTATATGGTGTGCTGCCTGTTGTCCCCTCCATAGTATTGCACCCATCACAGGTCGGTCTGTAGATATGTAACATACACCATGTGTCTGTTTCAAAGTGGGAATGTGTATTATAATTATAGATACTTGATGATTAAATACAAATTGTACAGGTTTCAATGTCCAGTTCTGGCACATATGAATTGTAGTGCATGATGGCCACGAAGCCAACAGACGTGTGCATCCTCCGAGTGAAAGTCCACTTGAAAGAGGATGCGAGTGTAATACTATGAATAAGGATGGTTGTTTCACCCTTTGTACGCATCCATCATAAAGCTATACAGTCAGCAAGAGCCAGGACTGATCTCTGATGACATCATGCGCAGCCGTTCGGGGGTCGGCAGTGAATGGGAGACGCTGTTTTCGCCAGTGTCCCATTCATTGTTGAAGGGAACGTCGTCTCGGCGGCGTCACCCAGAAACGACACGGACACGTTCCCGTTTGCAAATAATTTACTCGACCCGTCGGAGGTTCCGTCTCCTCTTCGGGTTCCCGCTCAGCTATCAGTGAAGTGCGGCGGAGAGAGGACGTGCGATCACGTGTTGCATGTAGAGATCCCCACACATCAAGGTGCCTAAACTGGTTCTTGTCCACAGTGACCGCTTCTCTGTGATTTAAGTGAATGGATGATACTGTGTCGTGAGGAGATTTCATGTCAAGCTATACTTTACAATGAGCCACAAAAGTCTCAGATATTGCACTTTGGATGACAGTGGGTTTGTGTTTGACTGCTGTGGGTTGACACATGAGACCAGGTGACCCGGAGCAGCCGTTTTTTTTTTTTGTTGTTTTTTTTAGTTATCAGCTTCGAGCACCTAGCCCCGTATTCCCACATGCTTCTTAGGACCAGATCTTTAATAGAGCCACATTACTTTTGTCTCCTTGTCCAGGACAGAGGCTTGACATGTCTGCCCCCCCTGCCCTCTGAATCAGTCTTTACTCCTCTCTGGTCAATTACCTAAGTCAGGAGAGACAACGAAGGCCTGTTATTCTACACGTAGGAGCTGCAGGCGACACAGCGAGGACCCAGGAACTGGGTTAAGTCCACATGCGGAGGCTCTGGTGCTGTTATTCTAAATGTTATATTTACCAAGGCCACCAGAGAATTCCTCTGGGCCACTGCCAAGAGCCAACAACACAGTGAGGCAGAGAGGGGGCGGAGCCAGAAGGACAGAGACACACTCACCTTTTCTTTTCCTTTAATGCCAGAAGTGACACCATCACCAATAATGTCCCTATCCCTTCCCCTTTTTGTCCCAGTCACAGGCTTTTTATTTTTATTTTTTTATTTTTTTGGTACCATTTCAGGCCGCTCACTTGCTACAGCTGTGAAGGCGCGGTTAGTGATCACATGACACCACATGCTGGGGAACGCTTGGTGCACAAAAAAGAACATAAAGCAGATTTTGTGGCTCAGTTTGGTTTTTCCTGATGTATGTTAAGTAATATGATATTTTTACTCCAGATCCTCTAGAGACTGTTACAAGCTCTGGAGATCTGAACCTTCAGTGAGACTTTCAGACTTTTATTTTATTTTATTTTTATTTTGTTTTATTGTTTCTATTGTGGAAGTTGGGATTCCTGTGACATCCCGGCATGAGACATAAGCTAATCCTATTGAGAATGTACTGTATGTGTGATAAGTGACAATCTGTTCAGCTCTTTTGTCATTAGGTTTGACATGGCTTTTTTTTTATTGTAATAATGTAGTGGCTTTAACGGCCCATTCTTCATGTGTTCTGAGGAGAAATCAAACTAACCATGTTGTCCTGTATTGTTCCAGCTCTGTTGCCACACCACATGTTTTCTTCTGTTAAGCACAAGGACACAAGGACTCTGCTCTCACTGTCGGAAACACTCAACATGTTTTGAACTCACCAGTAACATGGCGGGCAAACAATCCCATAAATATCTTCGGACTCATGAAATCAGCTGTATCTTGTTATCATTAAACTATTTTGTCTGTACTTTGTACATCTTGTGATGTATGTCTCTATCGATAGCTCGTATGGATGTAACCCTAAACTTTCCGAGGTAAAACATTCAAGCAAAGGAGGGAGGCCCTCGCTGTCTCAGGTGTACGTGCAGGTTAAAAGACACCCTGATCTCGTTTGACTCACAACCTCATTCCAGACAGTGAAAAACGGGATGTGTTTAAAGTTTCAAGGACTGGCGGTATCCTCCCTAACATCAACGTCAGTGCCTCTGAATCGGAGGCAATACTTCAAGTGGGTTGAGGCTGTCAGACTTTAGGGGTAATACCAATAGTGTACACTCCCGTGCAATTCAGACCAGGGGTGTCCAACTCACTTTAATTCAGGGGCCACAATTCGACCTCTATTGGGTCAGACCAGTAAAATTGCAGCACAATGACCTATAAACCCTTTGTTTTAGTGCAAAAAGGAATGTGTCTCATCTTGATATAACCAACATAAACCAAGTATGCAGTTTTTCACACTTTGCAAAGTCTTCCCGAGGGCCGGATTTCACCCTCAGGCGGGATGGTTCCAGCCCATGGACTGTAGTTTTGACGTCCCTGGTGTAGACAGTGCTCATCCAACCATTGAACAGCTGCTTTTAGTTATTCCCAATTCACGTTAGGTAGACTGAAATATGTTATGGTCTATTTGTTTCATATGAGAGAGAGAGAGAGAGTTAAGTTAAATGCAAAAGGGTAGATATCGAATCTATATCATAAGCAAAGTTGTGCAGTCATTTTTTGTTATTTTTTCAGAATGTGTTTAGACCCTCCTGTAGGTTGGTTTGATATTTAAGTCCTTTGCAGTAGTGATCAATATGTTATATTGGTTCTGTAATATCAGTAGTTGTGCATACTGCCTCAACTATGAGTGCCCAAAAGTATGTAGTGATGCTAAATGACCACTAGATGGTGACATGTCTCTGTGATATAAGGTGGAATCGGGGCAAGAACTTGACTTTCATAGTCAAGTCAAGTAAAATGAAATAAAATAAGCAATTTTCAACAAAGATGAATTTACTCATTTGATTGAAACTGCATATCAGATCTATATGAATATCAAGTCTTAGATTTTCCATAATTTTAAATCTAAAATGTCTTAACTTGCTTTTTTTTATCCTTGTTTCTCAGTGATGTCTAGTCACAAGAAATCTCTTTTTGACCAAATTGACGGGAAACTAGATTGGTACTCAATTCAACATATTCTTGAGGAAAATGAATGACAACATCTGACCTGAACAGACATGCACCTAAATCGAAACAGCTGTGCTCTAACATAGACTCCACAAATTAGCCAAGAGACGAATGGACAAATGGAAAAAATCCAACTTTCTTGGTGGACGTGATTACTGATGTATTTCTTTGGGGGTTTACAGGCTGGTAAAAGGTGGCACGTAGTATATCATATAAGGAATATCATCGTCATGTCATCAGGGTTATCTCAGTTTGTTGTTGAGACTTGAGCCTGAGCTGTAAGTGTGGGGGTGTGAGGTGTCAAAGAGTTTGGCATGTAGATTACAGGGAGGTAATATAAGGTAAACTGCTTTAAGAAAATCAGGATGTAGGATATTTCATTATTGCCCCTTTTAGTTTTGTCATCATTTATTTTTTAACTTCCAACCCATTTTCATTCATGTCCCGAACATCAAAATAAATAGTTTAGTGGATTGATATCAGTGACTGGGTGCCATTTAGAGTGGCTTGATTGGATTTTAATGTAGTGCCGGTTTCTGGTTATTGAAATGCAGTACTAAATTGTTGTAGTGTCGATTTAACCCTGATATACTAAAAAAAACTTCAAAAGTGTTGTGCCTTTGTGAATTAACCTCTACAGTGTAGAGTGGTGTACTATGAGCAGCCTGGTCATGTGTGTTTTCTCTATGGACGAATGAAATCACATGCTAACATTGTGACCTGCACAGTTTTGCTGTCGCACTCCAATAAGGCGCACGGCCACAGAGCCAGAGGTGCCGCATTCTCTGAGAGTGTTGAGGGGAAATTATGCTGTGTCACACTCATCCTGTTGTAACAATGCATGCAGTCTGAGAGGGGCTGACCTCCATGGCCGAAACAATAGGGCCACCGGCTGAACCAGAAACCTCCCTGCTTGCACGGGTGGTATTGCAATGCAGCTCCACCAGCACAGCAGAGGTGGTTGAGTTCAGGTCTGAGAGGAGGCTGAGTGGCACAGAGACACCAGAGAAACCTGAGATAGCTGGCCCTGATTGCTTTGTGAATGTGTGTCCGGTGCCCCAGTGTGAACTGATGAATTAGTGACTGGGTGCCTGAGCTCTATGGATGAATCATTTAAGCAGGGGTTAATGGGTGCAAACCATTTGTGTCTCCCAGCCTCGGGTTGCTGGATGAAACTCTAGTTAGTTCATCTGTATTTTGCATTGAGAGTCATTCAAAGTTCATTTTTTGTCAGTTTATCAAAGTGTTGTGATTTTCTCCATGAGAGCTTATCAGTATCATGACTGAGGATACTTCAGCATGTTGAATAGATATGATTGGACTCAAACTACCAACCCATTGGTTAAGGGATGACCACAACAAGACATTAATTCACACAGTGGTGAATCATTATGAAATAGAAATAGGTGGAACCGTGCAGCAGTGCTCGGTTTCAGTGGGGATACTAAGCATGTTGCACCCAGCATTGAAAAATGCTGACACAACTTATTGTGCTTGAGTTACTGGCAGCCTCAAGAGTAGGCCTCTAGTGGGCAGACAGCAGACAGCACTTCAAACACACTTGTGCCAATGTTGCCTCTTTGAAAAGATGGATACTGAGCTGACAGCTGCAAGTTTATTTTCTTTATTTTTCTTGAGAAAAAAGAAAGAAAAAGAAACCAGAGGCTCGGGCCAAACAGTGCTGTGCTGTTAAACCACCCCAACAGGCCCTGCAACACACGGGAGCAGGGTGGGGTGATGTGTTTGTGCAACTACTACTACAGTACAGGATACAAACAAAGGCAGGGTCCGCCTTGGGGGAGTGGAACTGTGTTAACAAGACTTAACTCAACTAGCAGGCTGTAAATAGATACTCCACAAGAGAAGGAGGGAGAAAGTTACTGCAGTAAACCATTAAGCTTCCTTGTTTTTTTTTGAATATACATATATATTGCCAAAACAGTGCAGATCAGCTGAATGACGGATTGGGTTAAGCGCTGCTGTGCCCTTCACAAAGATATTTGATTTCCCTTAATAATGTAAAGTTTGATTCTTCCCTCTGTGGCAAAAATGACCAACGATCACAGATGCATCAAGCAAGAAGAACAAAACAATGGGTTACCAGAAAACTCAGAGGGGGGATGGTGGAACGATGCTCTTTAGAATCATTCAAGTGAACTTCCATGTATGTTGGCATAACTGGCAGATGTTCCATGGGAGTATGCTCACCTGCATGTACAACAGTTTTCATTTCCCTTAATAAGCCCTTTATTTTGTTTGGCCACCGTATCATTTCCTATAAGAGAATGATGCATGTCTCTGAATCCTTCACATTGAAATATTCATGTATTTTAAAGAAAAGGGTCATAATCATGGGCTGAATGCAGATTTGTTCTGCTCACTACTTATGTACTGCCGTTGTCCTCAACCTTCTATAAGAGTTACTTTTGCATGAGAAGCTTGAGTTGCAACATGAGTAACTTTGCTCCCAATTGAGTAAATGTATACTGTTGGTTTACCCGGACTACTCCTTCTGAACAGGATTCTCTTTCCTGAATGATCAGCTGGGTTTTAATGAGTAGGCTACAGAAAGGAGAAACTCACACACACACACACACACACACACACACACACACACACACACACACACACACACACACACACACACCCTCACACACACACACACACACTCACACACACACACCTGAGGGCTCTGGCCTGTGATGGTAGACTGCCTATCTGATGAGGGAGAGCACATTTCCACATCAACAACAGTAGTAGTTGTCAGTGAAAGTGTGATATGATGATGTCATGAACACAGAGCACAGATCTGACCAAAGTAAAATCAAACCAAACCCTCAGGGTGGACTGAGTGCTAAAAAATAGTAACAGCTTTTATAGACAAGATTGCTGTGTGCTATTATTTTGAGGACGAAGGTTACACCTATCTATCTATCTATCTATCTATCTATCTATCTATCTATCTATCCTTCTGCTTGTCATTCTAATTCTAGTCTGAGGCCTAAGGCTTCAGCACATTTGTTTAGACAAATCATTTCATTTGCATGTGGGGGAAGTGGTTGCTGACACTACACCTTGCACAAACCATGTTCCCCAGTCAGGTACAGAGCTGCCGTCGGTAAAATGTGTTACACTGTCATGGTGGAAGAACGGTTGAAATGATATTTGGATCATTGATGTGTTTTCTTTTCCATACGCCCGCCCCTCCCACTGATTTGAAGGCTTCCTTATTTGGGAGGAGAACGTCGTGGCTGCATGTGCTGTTCATTGAGGAGGCGTGCTGTGGGCGCGGCATCGGCGCAACCACCCTATCAGCTGGCAGAGTTCAGCTGCCATTGGCGGAGTCAGCAAGGGAAATCCTGACGCCCAGTGGCTGCAGGCTGACGGCGGGGGCGGGGTTTGTAGACGGAAGTGTCTCCCGACTGGCCCAGCTGTCATCGAGAAGAGAGAGGAGACCATTTACACCGGCTGCCTTGGAAATGCTGAAAAAGGAAAAACGCTAAAATATGGCAACATCAAAACGATAAGGTCATGTCGACGAACTGAAGGTAGCTATACCCGACGTATCACGAAACACGCACGCTCGTCGATAAACCGTTGCGTGGCGTGGTCGAGGTTGCGCTGCGGTATTTGTAGGTGTTTCAAAAATGATGACAGGGGTTGGTAGGCTGTGTGACATTGAACATACAGGACACGAAACAGACGAGGTCGTTTAAAGAGCCACACACCCTGAGCAAGTTGTCATGTCCTTGAGTTTTTAATCGCTGAGCCGTCGTGGATTGACTTTAGGGACATATTTGGGGACGTTGTCGCCATTGGGTGCGTTCGTTTTTCACCCCCAGCTCGTTAGAAGGGGGGAGAGAGACCAAATGCTACACGGTCGCCGCTGCGGTTATCAGCTATTATCCTATCCTAGCGGTTCGGTGTAGGGAACTACCCTAGATTTAGAGCAGACAGGAGACGTCATCAACATTTTCCTGTATTTAAATGGTCGTGTTCGGGGAGGTCATTGCCGGAAAAAAACGACGATTAGTAGGTAGGTGTCCGCAGCGTGAGCCGCGTCGGCGGCTGACGTTTCACGGCTGCACTGTAACATATAAACGCACTTTGAAATTGTCTGCAGGGAGCTTCATGATTAATGGGGCACATGGAAGGTGGTGGAGCAGCTGTTAGCTTTGCTGCTAGCTGCATAAACGACCTTTAAGACGCCAGGCTGTTAGCTGCCTGTGCTTCTTATAGACCGGGTGTTTTCCGTGCTCGCCTGTCCTATAACGAGTGTTATATTTCATGCAGGCCTTCAATGGCCAGGCGATTCAATGACTTAATCTCATTGATTGCATCACAAGACCAGGCAAGGGTGCAGCCCAAGCACGTTCTCTGCGTTTCTATTTTGTGTAAAATCAAGCTGTTTGTTATCACCCACATTTCCCTTGTCCTCCTTCAATCCATATTCTAGAACAATTTAGACGGTGAAAGCCAAAAGTCAACAGAAGATCCACTGGGTGTCCTAAATGGGGGACTACGGGTTTGGAGTTCTGGTGAAGAACAGCAGTGGAAACAAATCTGCCTTCCCTGTGCGGATCCCTCCTCACCTCCAACCGCAGCACCCACACCACCCCTCCGACCCCCCCAGCCCCCCTTCCTTCGTAAACAACACCTGCTCCACCAATGGGGGCAGTGCTTGGCTGTTCCCTGCCGTAGCCCCACACAGTAACATGCAAGATGAGATCCTGGACTCGGACAAGTCCAAGGCCTTGGACCTCCAGGACATGCAGGAGAAGTCTCAGGTCCAGCCTCAGCAGCAGGCCCTGTCGCCAGGCCAGCAGGAGGCCGGCAGCGGCCTAGGAGAGCTTGAAGGGCCCCTCCCTGAAGACGGTGCACTGGAGAAGGGGTCTTTGGAGAGCAGCAGTGGCAAAGAGAAGCTGAGGATGGAGTCCCCTGTGCTGAGCGGGTTTGACTACCAGGACAGCCTGGGAATAGGCACAAGCATTGCACAGTCGACCTCCTCCTCATCTTCACTGACCAGCTTTAACAACTGGTCCCCTGCTGTCCCATCCACTCAGTCTCCAGTGGTCGGAGAAGATGTCGGAGGGTTCTTTGGGCCTGCTGGCTCCAATGCCAATGGACCTCCTCTACTGTTCCAGAACTTCTCCCACCATGCTGGCCCTGGCTTTGGGGCAGGTGGTAGCTTCTCCCCACAAATCGGGTCAGTCTCTCAGCACCACACACCTACACCTCACCCCCAGCACTACCACCCCCATGGTCAGGGCGTCCCACAGCAGCATCGGCGCTCCCCAGCCAGCCCTCATCCACCGCAGCCTTCCTTCCCTCCGCACCCCCACCGCACTGGACCGTTCACCCAGTTGCCTCACCTCACTCCTGCTCAGAACAAACCCCCCTCTCCTTGGGGCAGCTACCAGAGTCCCTCCACCCCCACATCCACCTCTTGGAGCCCTGGTGGGTATGGTGGCTGGGGAGGTACTCAGGGGGTGCGAGAGTACCGGCGAGGGGTAGGCGGAGGCATGTCCGGCCTTAACTCCATCTCTCCACTGAAGAAGTCCTTCCCTAATAACCAGGTAGATGAGATTGTCATATCTCAAACATTGATATGTCGAGAAGAGCATGAATTGATATGATCACACCCTGTACGTCTTAATATAAACTTGTATAAACTATTCTGTCCACACAGATTCCCACTCAGAAGTTCCCTAGAAACAGCTCTGGCTTCAATCATAAAGGTTGGGTGGAGGACAATATGAGCCGCACTGACAGCATCTACCCTTTCCAGGTAAGAATATCACACTGGTAACAAACATACCAGTGATTATTCAGTTGTCTTGAACATTAGTGGACTTTGACTGGCCCTATAATTTAAATATTGTATGACCATCTCCCCTCCAGAGACCAGTAATGTTAATCATGTTTGACATGCTCGTCTGAATGGGATCCAACAAACGAACCATTGAGGAAAGGAGGATACATGATAGTTAAGCAAACTCTTCAGACGAATTGAAACTTATTGTGTGTGCTTGTGTACAAGGACTTATCTGGGTCATATGGGTGAAGGAGAGCTCTCTTATCATCTGTTCTGATCACATGGCCTGCCTCTTGTCCTGATTTGAGAAGTCTTGTGCTCAGCTGCAGCCTTGCATGCTCCAAGCCCATTAGGACACAAAATCAAGCACAACACACTCATGTGTTGTGAATCTTCATCTAGACAATTTGTTTTTGTAGTCATTTTAAATGTATCTTTTAGCTGTAATTTTTAGACTAGCCAAGTGGATGGATCTTATTCAGTTCATGGATTCTTACTTGATGCGATTTTGAAAACGAATAGAATCATGTGGATTTCAGTTCATTATACTGACACATTCTGAAATTCATTTTCTGCCTATGTGTTTCTGTGAAAGTCTTAAAAGGGATATTCTCTGTAGCCTATTTTTATTATGGTTGCACTGCAGCAAGCCATAGTGGGGCTCTTACATCTTGTGCTACCTAAGATGTGATGGGGGAAGTGAAGAGGCTAATTGTTGTCTTTCTCTCTTTCAGCAGGAGAGAACACGGTCTTTTGATGGTTTCAGCATGCACTCTCTGGAGAACTCCCTGATTGACATTATGAGGGCTGAGCAGGATTCCCTGAAAGGTGGGTTCCCACGATAAGCGATGACAAGGGGGGATGTTTTCCGTTCGCAATTGTGTATTTCACAGTGAGAAGATATTTCACAATGTTGGCATCAAATTGTGGTGAGAGCAGGTGTGATTTTTGACCCTGCTGGCTGCTGATTCGCTCCCAATCCTTAGATATCTATGTATCCACATTAGCTGGGCATAAATATCTTAAATACCAGTTTAATGATGTGTTTGGCTTTAGTCAAGCATCTTCAGTCAGTGTTAGCAGATATACCTTTAAATATAAATATATCTTTAAATATAAATTACATTTGTCCATCATTAGAATGAATGGCACTGAAAGTGGAATTTAATAAGGTTGAACTATCTAAGTTTTCCGTTGTGATATTGTAGTTGATGATTATTTGGCTCTGATAGTAATAGCATGCTACAATTTGAGTTTGGCCGTAGTGAGATATCCAATTGTTCATGATGTTATGTCTTTGCCTGAAGGTTTTAAAATGCTGTGGGTTGTACAAGGACCAGATAATATCACCCCTTTACAAAATATTTACGTTTACGTTTACGACAGCCATTATATTTCAATATATAAAAACAGGAATATTCAACAGTAATTATTCAGAATCTATTTCCACTTTATCGCTCTGAATATGATTCATTTTGATAAGAGTATGTATAGAAACCAAATCTATCATATGCCAAAACCCTTCATTATATATCTGGTAAGATTATTATTGCTACAAATAGTTTCCCAATGTAAATCAAAGGGTTTTCTCATCCAACAATCTTATGGCTTATGTTAATTATCATCAAAAGTCTAAACTTAGTTGACAAGTAAACGTACACTTTGTGGGAGATAATGACATCTAACTGTGAAGTTATTACTGAAAGCCAAATGGTGTTTTTTCATTCTGAGTGACCGTAAAATATGGTGGTACAAGATGGTAGCCGTTGAAGAGAGGACTTGCTCCTGATGTAAATATAGATGAATAAGACCTCACTCTAGGTTAATGAAAATAACAATCCATGTATTTAACTGATTACACACCCATTACAATAAGAGTAAATAGAAAAAATATACATAGCCTGCGGCATTTTTAGGGTGTAGACTGTTTCCTCTGCTAATGTTCTCATTCATATAACATTACATTTTACTATTTGTGTGGCAGTTGAATGTAAAAGAAGCCATTTCACATCTCAGCCATGAATGCCACCAATACTACCCACCAATTTGCACCGAATTAACCTTGGATTACTTATCTTTATCATTTACACTCTTTTGATGACATTTGTCATTGTGTTCTCCTTAAATAATTTAGTGACGGTTAATAGGTCACATGCCCTTTGACTTATGTCAGTATTTCACTTGCTCTGTACATGACAGATAACACCAAATGAGACAGTAACCTGGACTTTACTTTCCATTGGAAAGCCAAATTCCATACCAAATAACTTCATATTAGTCCTTTCTTTCAGAAGCATTATGATAATGAGACAGTAATTCATGCAATCATTAATGTTTTCATAAGACACTATCTGACACTCTTGTGCCTTTTGTCACACAGGACGTTACAGCTTCTCTCACCAGGGAGGAGATGGGCCTCTACCTATGAATGGTATGTAAATGACATGCACACAAATATGCAATGTTTTTACAGAGGTCACAGTTGGAATTGATGCATGTCTAACGCTGATTTTAAAGTACAATAAGAGAGGGTGATAGATTTACTCGTGGTGAGTTCAAATGAAGTAAAATAAGAAAAGTGACACCCTTTGGGCATTTAAAGCACACTGAGAGGTGCAGAATAACAAGTTGTAAAAACATACAATCATTTCAGTCACATATTTTTTTTTCACTTTTTGAACTGCTGTGGGAGATATAAGAGTTGTGTTTTTGGAGTAGCCCAGTGTGGACAAAATAAACTCAGTTATAGAGATAACTGAGGGTTTCTATTATGTTCTCCTTCTTGCTTTGAAGGGAAGGGTGAGGTGAGAGATACTCAGCTGCAGCATTCAACTTCTCCACTAGATGTCACAAAATGATATTCACTATACTTTGAAAATCCTCTTACAATTGTGTTTCTTTGTGTCTCTCTTAATCGTAATGTTAAGTTTATACTTATACTGAATTACATCAATGTTTGTTGCAGCTGGAATGTTTGAATAGATAATCTCATACTTTGACACAACCTTTTTCCATGTGGAAATTCAGAAGAGCTGTTGGCAGCCATTTTGTATTGAAATGTATAATTTCGGTCCTAGGCGGTTATTTTTACTTATTTCTATATTTGATGTGACCTTTTCAAAAAAGCCACTCTTGTGTTGTTTCACATGCAGCAAGAAGTTATGGCAGAAGACGAGGTAAAGTTTATGAATATGTCTTCATTTGTTCAATGTTTTGTAAAAAGCTGCTGTGTTCTCTTGAGATAACGATTTTTCTGTTGTTGCGTTGCTTCTGTCTTTGTCTGTCCTTGTTATTGTTGTCTCTGATTTTTTTTCTGCCTTGATTGTTGTCAGGATATGTGTCTTTTTTTCTATAGGGCATTAAGTCTGCCCCTCCAACACCTCATTATGACAATAATCATGCTTTTTCTGTGTGTTTGAGAATTGTTATTCATGGTTGAGTTTGGTTGTATTTCTTTCAACAACTGAATAATCTTGCCCCCAATCGAACTCTGTGCTAGGTGTAATGCTTAATTTTCATCAGTGCTCAGGACATAGTATTTATGTTATTCAAAATTCAATCTTCTTCACCAGGGCACTCCTCTCTGTTCCCCATGGAGGATGAGCGCTCCTTTGGAGAGGACGAGTCTGGTGACCAGGGGCTTCCTGGCCTTGGTTCAGCCCACTGCTTCCCCCACCTCAATGGTGAACGTGTGGAACGATATTCTCGCAAGGTGTTTGTTGGAGGGCTGCCCCCTGACATAGATGAAGGTAATGTTTTGTTACAGTCATAGTGGACATGTGATAAAGTAGAATTTGCTTAGTTCCATCGCTCTACATAACAAGCTTTGAATAGATCAAATAGAAAAATGATTCTGCTTTGGTGACCTTAAACTTTAATTATGTAACTTTTAGAGTGTATCCTTTAAATTTTTTTTTTTTACTGTCAATGGATGAAGAGGGTGGTTGCCTATATGAGCATGTAGGTTGTTAAGGACTCAATGTTTTTTGAAAAATCCATTGTTGTGCATGCCTAGCATCCCTAGTCAGTTCTTTGCTCTTCCCTTTCATTGCCTCCACTGGCTATGCCCCGCAGCACGTCACCAGCATCTCAGCAGAAGCTCGTTGTTCTGCACTGCTCACTGTAGCTGAATCAAATCTGGCCCACCAGGAATTGATCAGCGTCAGGGTGCTCGCCCGCTGTCTGTGAGCGGAGAGGCTCGCAACACATTTACTGCTAACTTTGTGCCTTTTGATATTTAGATGGCAAAAAGTATTCTTATTCATATGAGAGCTTTTATTACGAATTGCAAGATACATTTGATAAAGTCTTATCAGCTCTTGTCCTGTCTTGTTGATGGTGCTTCAGTTATTTTGATTATTTTGCTAAGCAATATATATTTTTCTTTTTAGATGAAATCACTGCCAGTTTCCGTCGGTTTGGTCACTTGTTTGTAGACTGGCCTCACAAGGCTGAGAGCAAGTCCTATTTCCCACCAAAAGGTGAGTCAACCCAGTTGAACTGTATAGACGTATCAGTTTGTTGACCTCACAATAAATGACGTGTATCATACGTTTTCATCACATGCATGTGAGCTGATTGCACTGTTTATCAAACACTTTCAGGATATGCATTTCTGCTCTTCCAAGACGAGAGCTCAGTTCAGGCCCTGATTGATGCCTGTATTCAGGAGGATAATAAACTGTACCTGTGTGTCTCCAGCCCCACCATCAAAGACAAACCTGTGAGTGTGTTTTCTGGCAGACTGTTGATTAGATATTGTAAACACAAATGTTAACATGACATACACAAATGAATGTCTGATGACTTTATATTAGAAAGCTCCAAAGTCAAACAAGGGCTTTGCAGTGATAACCCAGTGAAATTTTTTTTTATTACACTATTTTTCCATCAACCCTTTATGGAATAAAGAAATACACAATTGCACTAAGCTCATATATATACCAAGACTGACACTCTTCTTATATCTGGGCTGCAACTAATGGATGTTTGTCCTCAAAATATCATTCATCAAGATCCATGGTGAATTTTTTTGAAAAAGGAAATGTAGAAGGGCTCTGTCTCATATGTTGAATAATGTGGAAAACTCTCTGGATCTGTCCCTTTGCCGCCATTTGTGCCAAAATGGAATTGGTTCATCCTTGGGCTATATCCTAGTATTTCAATGCAATCCTGTTGACAAACAAACAAAGGCAAAAAGACAATTGCAAAAAAAATATTAACCTTTTTGTGGAGTTAATTGAGATTTTATTGTTATCTCATCCCAATGGGTTTATTTCTCAACTTGGATGTGGTAGGTCCAGATCAGACCTTGGAACCTGAATGACAGTGACTTTGTGATGGATGGCTCTCAGCCACTGGACCCAAGAAAGACCATCTTTGTAGGAGGTGTCCCTCGTCCCCTTCGTGCAGGTATGTGTGTGTGCAATCTGTGCGTTTCATTTCTGGCACTAGTTAAGATCTCATGAACTGACATCCTTTGTTACTGCTCTAGTGGAACTTGCCATGATTATGGACCGTCTGTATGGAGGAGTGTGTTACGCTGGGATCGACACAGACCCTGAACTCAAGTATCCAAAAGGGGCGGGACGAGTGGCCTTCTCCAATCAGCAAAGCTACATTGCAGCCATTAGTGCCAGGTTTGTTCAGCTGCAGCATGGGGAGATTGATAAACGGGTGAGTTGATGTTTGATTATCTGCTCCTTGTCAGGTCTTAATGAATTGTGGATAGTCATCATAAGATATTTTTCATCTATCTAACTTGCAGTTGTTCAAGCATTAGCATTAATTTTTTCAACCTACTTTCAAACAGTCTTACCCTGACATGCATCCTCTTGCCCTCAGGTGGAAGTGAAGCCATATGTCCTGGATGACCAGCTGTGTGACGAGTGCCAGGGCACCCGCTGTGGGGGGAAGTTTGCTCCTTTCTTCTGCGCCAATGTGACCTGTCTGCAGTACTACTGTGAGTATTGCTGGGCAGCCATCCACTCTCGGGCTGGCCGCGAGTTCCACAAGCCACTGGTGAAGGAGGGAGGGGACAGACCGCGTCACATCTCCTTCCGCTGGAACTGAGGTGAAACGGCATGGGAGGGCAACAAAACAGTTCCGAGGGAGGGATCAGAAAGGGGTAGTTAGGGAAGGGGTACGGGCCATGATCTGAAAAATAAATGCACTTTTCTTTTAAGTTAAAAAAAACAAACAACCAATGTAATTTATTTTTTGTTTTATTTTTTTTAATTGGGCCCTCTAACAGAAGAAAATGCTAAGAAGAAGATGAAATCCCATTTATGTTTTTGACTTTATGTGTGCACGAGCATATGGATGCATTAGATTTGGATTTAGACGATTTCTGACTTGACTGTACTTTCTTTTTGTGTTAGCTGGCAAGGCTGCTTACATTTGTTTTCAAGAGTAACATAAAATTTAAGTGAGGCTCATCATACCTAAATCAGTATACTAACATGGAAGCTGAGTTGAAGAAAAGTGCATTTTCTTACTTTTTGCTCACAGAATAAGAGAACAACTGTACCATTTACCAAAGGTCGAGTGCAAAATGTTGGGTTGTGCAGAGGAAGGACACTGTTTTAACTGGTTGAAGGACTTGAGTTTCTCAAGCAGCTCATTGTATAGCATCTGGCCACGTCAGACAAAAATGGGGAGAAACTCTTAAGATTGCTGACATGAGTTTTAAGGTCTCGGTTCATAAGTTAACACTTTGTAACCAGAAAGGGCAAACCAAAGATTGGCCTAAAACACATCATCAAAAGCAAACATTGATCTGAGGGTTTTCAGGATAATGGTGTGTCCCCTCGTCGCGTGATGGAGGACAGGCTGGAGTTTTGTAGATTAATGATTTGTGGGTTTTAGTGAAGAAAGACACAGCCCTCCGGGCTCAGGTATTGGCAGTAGTATTTGCTCACTTTATATTGTCAGGGATATTAGCACTGGAAGCTAACATGCTAATGTAGTACAAACTAATGGGAATGCACAGTCCAGTCCCCCTGAGCTATCCTCATGGTGTACCACTGCACGCTCTACCATGACTGGAGCTTCTATCACAAGTGTTGTGGTTGGATATGGTAGTAGCTAGAATTTGCTGTCACAGAGATAAAGATATTATTTTATACATGGCCTGCTGATTTTTGTACAGTGTTTTATAGCTGATTATTTTGTCATGAACATATATACATTTATTATGCACTACTTTTCTAAATATTTTTTTCAATAGTCATTTTAGGCACATTTTTCACAGATGGGAGAACTCCTTTTGCAATACCTCATTTTTTTCACTTGGTGAAAAATAATTTTGTACCTTTGTTACTAAGAGATCTGCATTTATGGTAAACTTAATTTAAAAAGAAAATGAATGATATTAATATAATTTTCAATTAGCTTTTATATATTTAAGTGCTGGTAAATCAGAAAATTGTCTGGTGCATTGGTGTGTGATTCTGTAGATAAAAAGAAAAAAAAAAACAAGGCTATCATTAGCTAGTCCGATGTGGGTTCTCCTCTGTCCTAAATAAACATATTAACAGAATCCTAAGGCATGACAAGACCTTTCTAAACTGATTTTGATAGTCTTGAAAATATATTCTGATATTTTGCTCCTAAGTGCAGTCAGTAAGATTATCATTAGAGTAAATGTTTTGGCTTTGGTCAATATACTATAATCCCCTCTACCACCAGAGTGGATTTCAGCTGTTTGAATATATAGATCATCTTTCTGGAACTGCCTGTAAGTTCTACTTATTCTTGGCATGCATAATGTTATACTGAAATACAATGGCTAGTGTTAATGCAGGACCTAATGTAATGCACTAGATCTCCTTTTGACTTTTTCCTTCTCTCTTTGAGATCACCTCTCTTGTAGCCTCTCTTTACATGATGGAGTCTGCCTTCCTTACACAGACATGATGTTTATGCAATCTACACAGTGACAACACTTTGGATGCGTTTTGTAATGTAGAGGACACTCAGTAGGATGTAGGTGAGGAGAGTTGATCACTTGACCCCCTTGTGATGTGGCATGCTTTGGGACATAACCTGAATGTGATTTAATGTTGCAAGTTAACTTTGAGCCATTATGTGCAATACTTATCCTTTCCAGAAACAAGTCTCTGCAGTGTAACTCATTTAATCCATACAGACCATGCAGTCATTTACACATCATTTGTTTCCTATTGACCATGCTGATGTCTGCAAGAAAAAAAAAAAAGATTAATTTATACATGAATTTATTTTTTAACATTAGTTTTGTGCTTATTTACTTATTTTGCTACAACCATGCTACTGTGATTGAAAACATTGTATATACTAGGTCTATAATGTATTTAGTATTTGCTATATTTTCAATTGAAATGTTTAACTATCATTTTGATCAGATTTTTGTTATATTTTTTGGGGTGATGTGTTAAAAGTCGTGTGTCTAGTTTTTCTAATTGCTGTATTGTGCTCCACATTTTCAGATGAAAAGAATATTCTGTCTGTTTAGTATTACTTGATTGCAAAATTTCAATAGTTTTTAATTGTATGCTGGGAAGGTTATATTTATTAACTTTTTTTTACCTGATATTTTGATTTTTATTCAGTCATATGACCTTTATACGTAAGTTCTAATTTTTATATTTTCTTCCTGATTAATTTACGCTACAATACAAATGTCAGTTTTATAGTTGGTTTGTAGTATTGAAGTAAAACAAAGATCTAATGTCATATATTCATTTGCTGCCAACTGTTTGTAACTGTATGCATACATTTAAAGTATTTGTAATGTGAGATGTTGAATGAATAAAACAGCTGTGAGGAAGAGTTATTTTGTCTAATTTTAATTCACAATACTTATTTGGTGGCCTTGCATTGATCCATTTACCAACTACACATTCTCTAGTACACAAGAGTGTCATGTGCCATGCCATTGTTACGGGAGCGCGTGCTTTGGACACATCTGGAGAGTTAAGTTAAATCAGGTCAGAGCTATTTATAGGCTGAGGCTTATTTCAGGCCTTAGTGGGAGCTGTTTCGCTCATCTCAACCTGCTGCAGTGTGTCCCATTAAACACTTTCCTGGTCTTCGAAAAGACAAAGTGAAAACAACTGAGAGGCAACAAATTCTCTAAACTTGGTCATAGAGAAATGGAAGATAATGGCCTGTATTTATACAGTGCTTTTCTAGTCGCTTCATTATGTATAATAAATTCAATATACTTTTTGAGCCAGGAAAAGAAACTTGGAGATGCAACTGATTAGCAACAGTGAAATCCTCATATCCTGACCTCTCCCACTCCAGCAGATGGTGCACACCTGCACTATCCGGTAAATCCCATTAAATTAGTAATGTTCATTACAGGACTGTTTGGATGTCACACATTGGTCATATGTCACTGTCATGAAGAGACCTTCGTGACAACAGGACATTTGTATATTTTGCGCACTGGGGGTATTTGTAACACTATCTTCAACACAACAGGCATACATGTCAATAACGGCACGGACTCTTTAATATCATCGGCACTTTTATTGTAATGGAAGATTAATACAACTGTTCACCGGAGGGTGGTGGCGATTGCTAGCTGGCGGATATAGCGGCGTCATCGAGGTTCCGCCTGGAGAGGGAGACACGGGACAAGCGTATAATTATTCAATGGATCACGCTGCGTGGTAGCCGTATTATGTGTCGGTGTGGTGGTGTTGGGTGTAGCGATGTGTCTGTGGTTTTGAATGTGATAATGTGTGTGTGTGTGTGGTGTTGCACTGACCTGTCCGGTTGTGTCTCTCCCAGGGTGTTCGGGCCAAAAGATTCCGGGGGGGAACAAGTGCCGAATAAATGTTCAGGGGGAGAGACCAAGGGGATAGATAGGAGGAGGGGTGTTGGTCATTTGGTTAATTGGGTGTATGATTATAACTGGGTGTTTGTGTGGGGATATTTAATGGGATACCGGGATATGATTTATTGATATCATTATCTAAATTATGTTTGTAAATATATGTGTGTTGTTAGTCGGGGAGCAGCTCTGGGTGCAGTTAGGGATTTAGAGGCAATCCCTGCAACTTAGCTAGACCAATTGGGAGGGCTAAGCCAACGGTATTTAAGGCGCCAGT
>JAFBJT010000738.1:0-11345 GCA_016785325.1 Chascanopsetta lugubris
GTTGAAAGTCCATATAATTTTAAAATAATATTAACTATCATGGGTTTTTATATTGTTTTTAGATAACGTAAATAAGAATATAACCGTTTTAAATATTCTTTACTCTGCAGGACCTGCAAGGCCGCGGCTTGAAATACTGTGACGTCACGGGTGACCAACACATCTTTGTCAGTGAACAAAATGGCAACCTACTGCCTGACTGTCGCTAGGCTGCAGGTAAGAGACGAAAAATGCTATTTTTTGATATTTATAGCACGAAGAAGGATGTCACTGACTGTTTTATATAGTCTTGATGTATAGTTACGTATCTCTGACCCGACTGGAGCACTTATGGTGATACATACGGATAAAATTAGCCTGGGAGCACTCGCCGGCTAGCTGACCGGGTCATCGTGTCCCGGCTACACTCTAAACAACCACTGCGCAACAACCAGCCCGTCACTGGCTGAGGCAACCACCTCAGATGTCACCTTGAACAGAACGTTATCATTAATATCCCGATCTTATGAATTAACTTGGCCAAGTTTGATTTGTAAGGAGCGTTTGTTGTTCCGTAGCAAGGTTAACTACAAGGTTAGAGTGGCCAGCAGCCACACAGGGGACCTACACCTCCTATACAATCTAACGATATGACTGCAACCATTATAATAAGCAAAGTATACCTTATCTTACTGGGCTGTTAGTGGTCCTTCTCTATCCATTTGTAAGGAGAGGGGTGATGCTGTGAGAAATAAGAGTAGTTTGCCTTGACCACATACATATACATGTTAATTGTCGGTGCTGGTCTTAATTTCAGCACGTGCCTATGGTGTTGTGATGTAGTTTCGTGTGGACTTTCGTACACATATATTTAATTTATATTAAGTGACTTCGAATGATCTACGTCTCTGAGATTGTTGCCCATGTATGTTTTCATTCCGCTCGGTAATGTGTCTGGAAAGACTGTCCTCCTTCAACCTTTAAAGAAGATTTAGAATATATTTAAAGATACAAATGTACACATTGACTAGTAGCTCGTGATCCTGTAATGATAAACTGTTACTGGTAAAAGGTCAGTTCGTATGAGTGGTATCTGGTGGCAGCCCACTGAAGATCCCCCCCTGTAGCCTCACAGTTAAAATCTCCCATTCAAAGCCTATGTTTAGTTTGTCCATTCTTATGCAAACAATTAAAGGGAGGGGGGATTGTAGAAATAAGTCTAATTTTCAGATTCTACTCTGCTGGGATTTTATTGACTTTTATTGAGATGAAAAGAAAAGTAGATTTTCCTGGGAATATCGGCTCCTTCACTCGACATGTTAGTGACTTTGGGAGCAGCTGCTCACCAACAAGTCTTTTCCCACAGATTATCTGGTCGTATGACAGCGTCAGCTGTTTGACATGTCACTGTCTGTTGTGTCATTACTTCATTGACTGGAGAAGTGTCACCCTCCTGCCAGCACTTTGCTCTAAACACCTTCAAACAGATCTTCCAGAAGACGGTCAGTCTCTCCTTGTAAGCTTGTGGGTTATATTTCAGGTCAAGGAAGTTGCTCCTCCCATGTTTCCTCCCCCTTTGTCTTCGGACTGTCCCACAGCTTCCGTTAAAAATTGTAAGAGGAGCCTCTCGAACGTCTTTACAAATAAAGACAGGAGGGAGTGGTGTGAGTGTGTTCTCAGGTCGTAGCAATGTGGTTGTGGTTGACCTCGTTTGTTTCAGTGTCACCTGGAACGCTCTGACATCTGACACATTTCAGACACTGTTTATTCATTTGCCTTTTGCAATCTTGCCTTTCGTTTTCAGATTGACAAAGAATTGGTTAGAAAATTAAAGGCACAGTGTGTTGGAGTTAGTGGATCTCTCAGCAGAAATTAAATGTCACTATATTATGTATAATCGTTTGAAACTACTATATTTTGGAGGATTATCTAATTAAATCCATGTATGTCTGGGTTTTGTCCAGTCACTTAGATACGGCTCATTGTTTATTTTTGTTGCTGTCATCTCCAGCTGGCCCTCGGTCATGGTGCACGGCGTCTGCATGTATCGGCCGCCTACCGAGCCAAGGCCAAGGTGTCTATGAGCCGCTTCGAACCCACCTCTTTCATCAGCTATGAGAAACTCCAGTCCAACATCGACATTGTGCGGAAAAGGTCAGTGTTTTCCTTCCCTTGGGATGTTTGTGACTGTCCACAAATATTGGTGCTGTGTCTCTGCTCAAGGGCACAGACTCATAATGCTCTCTTATCTGTGTGGACATCTGAACTCAAGTGTTTGTCTGAACCTTAACACACTTTCATGGCTGTTGTCTGCAATGAAATCCGTCAGCCTCACAGAGCTTGAATTCCTGCTAAGATTCTTAAAATGATTGTCGTACCGATTTGTGTGTATCCTGCTGGAGATGTGATGCTGTGTGGGCTCTGCACATCAATTGCTTGGGTTTGCTCTGCTCAGTGATGACAGCTAAAGTTAAGACTGGCACACACCAGTTATTATAGAACGACATACTGAAGAGATCAGTAGGGAAACAGTGGCAGAAACAATCATTTCGCTGTAATGTAGATGAAAAGGCAGGGAAGAAGAACTCCTCAATCCTCTCATGTCTGATGTAAAAATACTTGTTTGTTGCATCAGATGAATCCCACAACTGCTTTTACCCCAAATTCTTTCCTACCCTCATCCCTTGACGTACCTTTCATTGCCTATTTTGACCCGTTTATCTGCCATTCCAACGTCCTGTTCAATCAGTAATATTTTGTCTCGATGTTCCAGACTCAATCGGCCGCTCACGCTGTCGGAAAAGATCGTTTATGGCCACCTCGATGACCCCTACAACCAGGACATCGATCGCGGTCGCACTTACCTGCGGCTGCGTCCCGACCGCGTGGCCATGCAGGATGCCACCGCCCAGATGGCGATGCTGCAATTCATCAGTAGTGGCCTGCCAAAAGTGGCTGTGCCCTCCACCATCCACTGTGATCACCTGATCGAGGCTCAGATCGGAGGGGAAAAGGATCTGGCCAGGGCAAAGGTGAGGGGTCTTGTTTGTTAATGTTGCGTTAGTATGCACAGCATCTTAAACTGAGCTGCTTTTATAATCCTCATTCTCATCCTAGGAAGTCAACCACGAGGTGTACAACTTCCTGTCCAGTGCTGGGGCAAAATATGGAGTTGGGTTCTGGAAACCAGGCTCTGGAATCATCCATCAGGTCTTATTTTTATTGTTCATGGGTCGTTTTGGTCTAAAGTTGTCATTTTGATCACCACTTTAATTACAGTTCTATAATTCTATACTAACAAACGTTTTTTGGACCCTGACAGATCATCCTAGAAAACTACGCCTACCCAGGAGTGATGCTGATTGGCACAGATTCCCACACACCAAACGGCGGCGGGCTTGGTGCCATCTGCATCGGAGTTGGAGGAGCTGATGCTGTGGATGTGATGGCTGGAATTCCATGGGAGCTCAAGTGCCCCAATGTGAGCAGGACAAACGATTCAGTAACCAGAGCTGATTGTTTAGTTTGTTCCAGTTTATGGACTGCTCACCTTAAATGTTCCTATCCCCTCCCTAAAGGTGATTGGAGTGAAGCTGACGGGGACACTTTCCGGCTGGACGTCCCCTAAGGACATCATCTTGAAGGTTGCCGGCATCCTGACAGTGAAAGGAGGCACTGGAGCCATTGTAGAATATCACGGGCCGGGAGTCGACTCAATTTCCTGCACTGGTCAGTGAAAGCAGCTTTTTCCACTTTTGAGATTTTTCATCACAGCTGTGTAAAGTCTCATTTGAGTAAATTAATTTCGAAAACATTTTGAATGTTTGATGTCAGGACTGACAACTGGAGGTAATGCAGTATCTAACATATCTTGGTGTGCAGGAATGGCCACTATTTGCAACATGGGAGCAGAGATTGGAGCCACCACCTCAGTATTCCCCTACAACCACCGCATGAGGACATACCTGGAGAAAACTGGTCGTGGAGGTATGTTAGACATTTGCTTATCTTTGTTAATATTTTTTTGAAATGCTCGACGAGGGATGTCCCAGTAAGCTGCAACTTGTATCTTCAGCAATGGTTTGTCAACATCTGTCTCTTCCTTTTTTTCAGAGATCGCTGCCTTGTCTGATGAGTACGCAGACTTGTTGGTCCCAGACGAGGGCTGCGAGTACGATCAGGTCATCGAGATCAATCTGGATGAGGTGTGTTCCCCCTCTCTTTTTTTTATTTTTTTATTTTATTTTTTAAAGATTATCTTCTGGCATTTTGGCCCTTCATTGGACAGTTCAAAGTGAAGAACAACAGGAAGTGCATTGACGGGGTGACATGAAACAAAGGTCTCTAAGCTTTTTATCGCTTGGATGTTTTGAGAGGTGACACTTGGATGTTAACATTTCCGTTGTAAATTGTTAATTTGAATTTAAATTGTTGCAACACAGTGAACCCCAGGCTGTTGAAATTATGTATATTTTTTAAATGTATTCCTAAATCTCCGAAACATCTGTAAAAAAAATATTTAAAAAAAAAAAGCTTTACATCTACATCAGGTGTAGGTTTTCTGGACAGAGGTGGAACAATTGCACCACCATGGAAAACAATAAACATGCCTTTGAACTGAAGGTCAACATGGAGGAATTCACCTTCAACATGCAACTTCACCTCTAGATGTCTCATTAGACTTCACACACCTTACCCTTTAATCTGAGCCGTGTTATAATTCGGGAAATTCACTTTTGACAGATATTTGTGTGAAATGGAACTTTGCTTGTTCGCAGAGACAAATGGCCCTCTCAAAGTAGTTTGAAAATAATGTTGTTCCTTGGCTGGTTTGTCCTCTAGCTGAAGCCCCACATCAACGGACCATTCACCCCCGACCTGGCTCACCCGGTGTCTGAGGTCGGTGCCGTGGCTGAGAAGAATGGCTGGCCACTTGAGGTCAAAGTCGGTAAGAACTGACCAGGGACGGACACACTCCCCGGCTTTATTCATACCCCTGCCGTCTCTTCCTATGTTACTTTTTGCGTTCTCACTTCTTTTCCTATTGTATAGGTTTAATCGGCAGCTGCACCAACTCCAGCTATGAGGACATGGGCCGCGCCGCTTCTGTGGCCAAACAGGCTCTGGATAAAGGATTGAAGTGCAAAGCTCAGTTCACAGTCACCCCTGGTTCCGAGCAGATCCGCGCCACCATCGAGAGAGATGGATATGTAAGTGCGAGTGGACAAAAAGCAGGAGGCGGCACTTTCCACACAATAATACATTAAATCACAGTAACGCCACGGATGCTTGAATTAGTTCATGTTCTTGGTCTTTCTTTAGTCAGAGATCCTCAGAGATGTTGGAGGTGTGGTTCTGGCGAACGCATGCGGTCCCTGCATCGGACAATGGGACAGGTAAGAGAGGCCTTTTTGGTGGTGTAGGGGCCTTAAAAGTAAAAAAAAGTCCTAAGTGTTGACGTTTTATCTGTGCTTGTCTCCAGACGTGATATAAAAAAGGGCGACAAGAACACGATAGTCACCTCCTTCAACAGAAACTTCACTGCCAGGAACGATGCTAACCCCGCAACGCACGCCTTTGTTACATCCCCCGAGGTAACACCATCAACTCAAGCGCAGGTTCCACACTCACTAGTTATGCTCACCGTTATGACTCTGCGAAGCTCATGGTCCATCGCTTCTCTCTCCTCAGATCGTCACTGCTCTTGCCATCGCCGGCACGTTAAACTTCAACCCTGAGACCGACTACCTCACGGCTCCGAACGGTGAGAAGTTCAAGCTCCATCCCCCCAACGGAGATGAACTCCCAGCCAAGGACTTTGACCCCGGCCAGGACACCTACCAGCACCCGCCCCCCGATGGCACCAGCCTCAAAGTGGACGTCAGCCCTCAGAGCACCCGGCTACAGCTGCTGGAGCCCTTCGACCAATGGAGCGGGACCGACCTGGAGGACATGCAGGTCCTCATCAAGGTCGGTTCCTTCAAACGGCGCCGCTTGGTTGCGCTGGTCACCTAAAAGGTTTCAGTTGCGCTGCGGTGCTTGTGGACACGTCTCGCTCCAATTTCCATCCACTTTGCAGGTGAAGGGCAAGTGCACGACGGATCACATCAGCGCTGCCGGACCTTGGCTTAAGTTCCGCGGTCACCTGGACAACATCTCCAACAACATGCTGATCGGTGCCGTCAACAGTGAGAACGATGCTATCAACAAAATCAAAAACCACTTGACGGGGGATTATGGCGGTGTCCCCGATGTTGCACGTCACTACAAGGTGAGGATCAACGAGGAGAAAGGTTGAGGAGACCATCCTCGTGTCATTCAAATTATTTTTTTATTTTATTTACTGACCGAGGGTGGGCCGTCATTCAGTGTTTTTTATTCATTGGTCAGGTGCCTTGTGATGTGGCATTGATCACATGGCTGAATTTCCCAAGGGATTAAATAAAGTATTTCAATTCAATTCACAACAAACACAAAGCAGTTTGCTATGTCAATCGTTTTGTTTCTGATTTATTTGTCTCGGTGTATTAGTGTTGTATTTTTGTCTCTGCGTATTGGTCACTATTGCCGAGACTGTTTAACTCAAAACCCTGGTATAGTCAGAGCTGCCGTGTGTGGGTTGATGATTGTTTTGAAAATCCTCTCCTTTCTGCCATGCTCAGGCCAACTCTTTGTCGTGGGTTGTGGTCGGAGATGACAACTATGGCGAGGGCTCCAGCAGGGAGCATGCAGCACTGGAGCCCAGGCATCTGGGAGGAAGAGCCATCATTGTCAAGAGCTTTGCCAGAATTCACGGTACTTGAGAGAGATACTTGAGATTCAAATATATTTATGAGAGTAATAGAGGAACTCTTTCATTTTGAGATTTTCACTCTGATTTATATTGAGTTTTTTTTTTTTGTGTGTGAATTTTTGGAAAATGGCGGTTGATTTTGTCACCACTTAACCAATGTCTCCCTCTTATCCCCAGAAACTAACCTGAAGAAGCAGGGTCTGCTCCCACTGACCTTTAGCAATCCTTCAGATTATGATAAGATCTGCCCTGATGACAAGATCTCCATCAGGGGACTCAAAACCTTCACTCCAGGAAAGGTAAGGGCCCAAAGAGGCTGGGAGAAGCTGCCTCTCCTGCCTGTTATTGCACAGTGAACTTTGACTCTGACCGAGTCCAGATGAAAACATCAAGAGCTTGTTCCAGGATAATGAAAACCATATGTAGAATAAGTCATTTCACCTCAATTTCACACGCCAGACCTTTAACTCCCCTGTAATGAAACCTCCCTCTCCTCCTCGCAGCCTCTGTCCGCGGTGGTGAAGCACAGCGACGGCAGCGAGGAGACCATTGAGCTCAACCACACTTTCAATGAAACACAGATTGAATGGTTCCAGGCAGGCTCCGCCCTCAACAGGATGAAGGCGCTGCAGCATTGAGGAAGAGTGGCGACGGGGGAGATGAAGACGTGAGGGAGGATGAGGATTTTCTGGGGGAATGTTCAGGGCGATGGCAGGGATTGTGCGGGAAGAGTGGGATGCAGAACGTTGACGAGAGCTCCATCATCAGCATTAGCACGCGGCCTGGCCTGAGGTAACGCGTTGTATCACTCGCAAAGTAGAAATATTTTTCGTGGATTACTTCAGACCAAGGTGCACGCTGCTGTTGATGATGGACCGTGACGATGTTGGAGAGAGAGACACACTCCGACACACTAAGCTTTGAGCCGGGTGGAAACGTGATCAGCCACCAGTGTTTTTGCAGCTGGGTGAGTTCAGTGTGGAAGCCACTTCTCTCTGCATCCAGAGGGTGGCGCTCCGCCCCCTCGTTGGGTTAGAATTGTGTCGCACACTCCATGGAAACCCATCGGCTTTAGCTCAGTTGTGCTATTTTAGATCGTCACAGGGAACGCCGACACCGGCTAATTGGTTGCGTCTCTGTTTGTTGTTTTGTGAAGCTAAACTCGCAGTGAACACGTGGTCCCAGAAATCAATGCCCTGACATCAACCATCCAAAATACTCCTCGGATAGCCTGCCCCCCCCCAGGGGTCGGCAGGAGGTACATTAATGCCTACAAGCTAATTTCATAGAAATATCTTAAGTACAGCAGACTCCACACTGCTCTTGCAGTGATCATGTGTTGTCGGAGAATTGAGCATCAATACTTATCATTCATTTCTTAAAATATTCTACAGGCACCCTGTCTGCCCCCAGTGGCTACCTGGAGGTACTTTCATGTAAAGAGCCACTCAACGATGGCAGACTATACATTGTACCTGCAGTGGTGTCGTGGCTCCAGAAACGTTCTTACATGCCGTTATTCACATCCTAAAGATACTTCAGTTCATCTGTCGGCCCCCTAGTGGCCATCGGGAGGTATCGTGGTTTCTACCTGTTCTTTTTACTTGTTCTCCAATATACTCTGGGAAATGTTGGGTGTCACAGAAAAGCACGAAGCAATTTGATTCTATGACAGCAAAAGACTAAATCCATGAATAACTTGTGAGATGTATCGATCAAAGATTTATTATCTAATGAGTTTAAATATTGTATGAAATAATATAGATATATATATATATAAATATATACTTACCTTCTTCAATCCCAACGTTGTCTGTATCCCACCAACCAGCTCCCATGCTCAATCCAAACCCGTTCACAAGGTCAAATACACCATAATGGTTTTCCGTTGTTTATTTATTTATGCTTTTTTTTCTCCTTCCAGATTTGCATGAATTTTCATAAAGGTTTCTGATTTCTCTGTGAAGAACATTAAAGGAATTATGAATTGATGCAATGTTGGAGGAAGACTCCTGTTATTCTGTAAATCACAGCTCGATTGTAAGTAATCCACGTCACTCTGTCGGATAGTTGAGTCTAGTTACACTACATTTCACTCTTAAAACCTCTGCATGGGAGGTTGATGCGTCAGATTTTTGTTTTCGGTCTTCGTCTGGACCTTCACTTCCTCAGATGCTACAAATCAACCAGTAAATCAAAGATGGTTTAAACCACTTCTGTCTCTAATCCCTCTCCCTGTAAAGTGGCTGCTTCCATGTACATTTAAGTGTATGTTTCTTTTCTGCCTGATCATCTTTTCTGTGTTTCAGAAATGCCAATGGGTAGTCAAATAAAAAAAAAAATCACAGAGCTCATTTATTTACACTGACTCCAGTGATGTGAATACAAATCTCTTGGGTGTTGGAGGAATTTTTAGGGATTTACAGAAACATCCACAAGACGGTGTCAAGTGACGGCACAGGATCCCAATATGAGCAGGTTCATGCGCAGACTTTGATTTGTCACATCCATCCACATGGGGGCAGGATTTATGATGCATACTGCCCCCTAGGGGCTAAGAATGTAATTTGGCATTGCTTTGGAAGTGATGTCAGATGTCTCTGAAGTTAAGGTGAGATGATTTGGCCTCACTTTTGGGGAGCAGTTACGGCAGCCATCTTTATGGTTTAGATACAGGTCCTCTACAATGGGTTGAACTAATAATCAAAAACGATCAATTGATAGAATGCCTAATGAAAGAGCCTTCACGCATACCTTTGATTTACGGTGTTAAAGGTGCAGTGTGTACGATTTCTTCCATTTTTGTCACTTTTTTATGTCAGTTTCATGAATTTAGAATCACCTAAATGTATCATACTTTTCCATTTCCCTTAAACGAGCCCATTAATGTATATTTACATGTGGAGCGGATCCTCTCTATGAGGGCCGCCATGTTTTTACAGTAGCCCGGAGTGGACATACTAAACATAATATGAGTTATAATGACACCTAAGGGTTACCACAGGTTCTCCTCCATGCTCAGAAGGGTGAGGGTGAGGCGATGAATACAACATGCAACTTCACCTCTAGAGGTCTCCACATCGTACACACTGAACCTTTAAACAAACCATTTCCACCAATTGTAACATTTTTTTCCTCACATCATATAGCAACATCTGTGTGTGTGCTTGTGTGTGTGTGTCTGTGCGTGTGTGTGACAAAAATACACACCTAAAATGTAAATGTGGATGATGCATCTCCACCTCCTGACATCCAGAAAAAGTAACTGACCTACTTTTTAATTGGTCCACCTGCATTTGCATAGAAGAGGGAGCGTGTAAGATGTGTACCGCAGTCAGCCACTAGGGGGCCATTGAGATGATTTGGCTTCACTTTTATACCATGGCCATCTTTATGGTGTATGTCCGATTAAATACGTAGATTCAACTATCAAAACATTACATATTTGTAAAACACAAAGTCAGAAACGTGTGTGTGTGTGTGTGTGTGTGTGTGTGTGTGTGTGAGTGTGAGTGACAGAAATAAGTCGCACTCATGCGGTCCACTCCACTTCCGGCAAACCATTGGCAGGCTCAATGAAAAGGCAGAGACATGTGAATGTTCCACGCATGAAGGGAACAAAGAGGTGAGTGTAGTGTGGTGCTGAAGCCCTCTGTTGTATTTTAACCACGCCACCTCCCCCCTCCTCCCCCCCCTCTCTCCTCCTCCCTCTCTCCTCCCTCCTCCTCCCTCCTCCTCTCTCCTCCCTCCTCCCTCTCTCCTCCCTCCATCCTCACCCACATCCCCTCACTCTTCTCCCCGCATGCTCCCGCAACTTACGCCGCCACCCACTCGGGCAGCTCCGGACACGCGACTCTGAGCTTCCCGGCCACGGAGCGTCTCTCCCGGGGTGAGTACACCGACTCGTCGAAGGGCTTCCCGGCCGCGGCGGAGCCCTTTATTCTCGGCGTGAGACAGACAGACAGACCGACCGACCGACCGACCGACCGACAGACAGACAGACAGACAGACAGACAGACAGACAGGCGGAGGAGCGCCGTGCCTCCGTGGGGTTGTTGAAACAAAATGCCGGGCAGCTCTCCTCGCAGCCGTCGGCCTGATTTCTATTAATATTTAAGGCGTCACATTATTGTTTTATTGTGTTAGTGTTTTGTGTTAAGCGTGTTGCTGTTGTTGTTGTTGTTGTTGTGGTGGTGGTGGTGGAGCTGCCCCAGTGTGAGAAGGTTCTGGAAACAACCCGCCTGAGGGGCTTTTATTTTGGAGTGAATTATTGAGGGCCGTGCCAGGCTCACAATCACACCCATTATCAACCGTCAACACCCTGTTTGTCTCCGTCCACGGCCCATGTCAAGTTCAATTACACACTCAGTGTGTGTGTGTGTGTGTGTGTGTGTGTGTGTGTGTGTGTGTGTGTGTGTGTGCGTGTGTGTGCACTGATTTTTGTCACCTCTTAAAGATATTGTTCATCATCCCCATTTGCAGGACTCAGAGAGACCACAGTCAGGTACCAATAAGTAGACTAGATTCTAAAAGTCTTTTTATACTATTTATTAAATCATATTGAAATACCAAT